>WNWK01009949.1:20000-73249 GCA_009830355.1 Cherax destructor | reverse complement strand
TGTCTGTACCTCACACACAGTGTGGAGAGGTATCTGTACTCCCACACAGTGTGTAGTTCTTCTACTCCCACAGTGTGTGGGAGAGCAGTGTCTGTACTCCACACAGTGTGGAAGAGCAGCATCTGTACCCCACACAGTGTTGTAGAGCAGTATCTATACCCCACACAGTGTGGGAGAGCAGTATCTATACCCCACACAGTGTGGGAGAGCAGTATATGTACCCCACACAGTGTGGGAGAGCAGTATATGCACCCCACAGTGTGGGAGAGCAGTATCTGCACCTCACACAGTGTGGGAGAGCAGTATCTGTGCCCCCCACAGCGTGGGAGAGCAATATCTGCCCCCACTCAGTGTAAGTTTAGCATTACAGGTGAGAATCGTGATCACTGGTGCGTGTAGCCTGAGATGGGTTACTGTGGGAGGTAATATTGTGGGAGGGAGTATTTTGGGAGTGTTGTGGGAGGGAGTTTTGTATGAGAAAGTCTTATAGGAGAGAGTATTGTGTGTGTACTAAGGGAGTATTGTGGAGTGTATAGGAGTATTGTGGGAGTACTAAAGGAGTATTGTGGAGTGTATAGGAGTATTGTGGGAGTATGTGGGATTATTGTGAGTGTGTGTGGGAGGAAGTATTGTAGGATAATCTCTCCCACACTAGACCCACCATGTTTTGAAATAAAACAACTAAAAAGTGCTAAAAAAAAACACAGGATGCCTTTTATGGAATTCCATTGAGAAAACGTTTCGCCCACGGGGGACATTTATTAATTATCATCCTTTAAACCGGTGATCAAAACGTTTTCTCAATAAAATATCGTAAACCGAATGAATTGTCACGACAACATTGTATTCCATTGTTATACAATGATTGTCTCAGCTAACATTGTGTTCCTTACTGGACAAAATACAATGACTATGTTAGCTAACTCTATGTTCCTTACTGGACAAAATATAATCATTGTATCATCTAACACTGTGTTCCTTACTGGACAGAATACAATGATTGTCTCAGCTAACACTGTGTTCCTTGTTAGACAATACAATGATTGTCTCAGCTAACACTGTGTTCCTTACTGGACAGAATACAATGATTGTCTCAGCTAACACTGTGTCCCTTGCTAGACAATACAATGATTGTCTCAGCTAACACTGTGTTCCTTACTGGACAGAATACAATGATTGTCTCAGCTAACACTGTGTTCCTTGTTAGACAATACAATGATTGTCTCAGCTAACACTGTGTTCCTTGCTAGACAATACAATGATTGTCTCAGCTAACACTGTGTTCCTTACTGGACAAAATACAATCATTGTATCATCTAACACTGTGTTCCTTACTGGACAGAATACAATGATTGTCTCAGCTAACACTGTGTTCCCTGCTAGAAAATACAATGATTGTCTCAGCTAACATTGTGTTCCTTGCTAGACAATACAATGATTGTCTCAGCTAACACTGTGTTCCTTACTGGACAGAATACAATGATTGTCTCAGCTAACACTGTGTTCCTTGCTAGACAATACAATGATTGTCTCAGCTAACACTGTGTTCCTCACTGGACAAAATACAATAATTGTCTCAGCTAACACTGTGTTCCTTGCTAGACAATACAATGATTGTCTCAGCTAACACTGTGTTCCTTGCTAGACAATACAATGATTGTCTCAGCTAACACTGTGTTCCTTACTGGACAAAATACAATCATTGTATCATCTAACACTGTGTTCCTTACTGGACAGAATACAATGATTGTCTCAGCTAACACTGTGTTCCCTGCTAGAAAATACAATGATTGTCTCAGCTAACATTGTGTTCCTTGCTAGACAATACAATGATTGTCTCAGCTAACACTGTGTTCCTTACTGGACAGAATACAATGATTGTCTCAGCTAACACTGTGTTCCTTGCTAGACAATACAATGATTGTCTCAGCTAACACTGTGTTCCTCACTGGACAAAATACAATAATTGTCTCAGCTAACACTGTGTTCCTTGCTAGACAATACAATGATTGTCTCAGCTAACACTGTGTTCCTTGCTAGACAATACAATGATTGTCTCAGCTAACACTGTGTTCCTTGTTAGACAATACAATGATTGTCTCAGCTAACTCTGTGTTCCTTGCTAGACAATACAATGATTGTCTCAGCTAACACTGTGTTCCTTACTGAACAGAAAAAAAAAACACAGCATTCGTAGCTACAAAACCAGCTACACAGCATTTGTAGCTGCAAAACCAGCTACAAGAATCTACCTCTTTCCCATAAGCTTGAAGACCGTGTTGAGAGGACACATCAAACACTGACTGAGACTAAGCATGTACCACAACGGCGTTGACTAAGCTCTACTCATAACAAAAGCTTTCTCTGCTCTTTTGTTTTCTCTTCAAAGCGTCATACTGCTGTCCCTTCTGAGCACCTCGGATGGTATCTACTGACCGATGTCTCCCACGGCTGCCAGGATTTATTTTTCTACCCAGGGGAGAGATTTTTTGAGAGATTATATTTACAGATCTTTTTTGAAGCATCGGTCCCTCGAGGCCATAAGTTAAAGCAAGAGCAATGGATCGTTTTCGCCTAAGCCTCATATTTGTGATTACAAAGGCGTTCTGCTTTGAGCAATGTGATGTTACAAAGGTCCAGAATAAACTTCTATTATCAAGCTTTGCCAACAATTTACTCGCTAAAGTTCTGCTAGAGTGAAACATTGAAAGAAAGAAATTCTTGCTCTAAAGCTGTGTTTTTTCTTCTCGTATTGGTGGCGAAATTAAGATTTACGATATCGTAATAATATTAATGCAACCAAATCAGATAGTGGCCTCTGAGTATTAGGGCTCACTCGCCATGGTTCAATCCCCACCCGTTCCGTGGTCTGTGGTGTAATTGCTTCGATAATTAGGGAGATGTCAATATTTTTAAATTTTATCAGGTGTTTCACTCTAGTTGAAGACAACTGTCCTAATGTTGCAGTTTTATAACTGTAGTGTAAGTGCGCCTCTAGGAAGACAGTGATGGAGTGAATAATGATGAAAGTTTTTCTTTTTCGGGACTCCCTGCCTTGGTGGAAAACGACCGATATTATATATATATATATATATATATATATATATATATATATATATATATATATATATATATATATTCTATGTGATGGAAGAAATCACAATAAAACGCGTGATCGCAAATATGAAAAAATATCATAGTGAAAATAGGAAATAAAACCTGAGTGCTTTCATGTACTTACACATCTTCAGAGAAATAGGAAGAAGATGCTTCTCTTGCCTCTTCTTCCTATTCCTCTGAAGATGTGTGTACTCACCTAATTGTACTCACCTAATTGTGGTTGCAGGGGTCGAGACTCAGCTCCTGGCCCCGCCTCTTCGCTGTCTGCTACTGGGTCTCTGCTCTCCCTGCTCCATGAGCTTTATCATACCTTGTCTTAAAACTATGTATGGTTCCTGCCTCCACTATATCTTTCTCTAGTCCATTCCACTTCCTGACTACTCTGTGGTTGAAGAAATGTTTCCTGACATCCCTTTGACTCATCTGAGTCTTCAGCTTCCAGTTGTGTCCCCTTGTTTCTGTGTTCCTCTCTGGAACATCCTGTCACTGTCTACCTTGTCAATTCCCGCAGTATTTTGTATGTCGTTATCATGTCTCCTCTGACCCTTCTTTCCTCCAGTGTTGTTAGTCCTATTTCCCTCAACCTTTCTTCATAAGACAGACCCCTGAGTTGTGGAACTAACCTTGTCGCAAACCTTTGCACTTTCTCTAGTTTCCTTACGTGCTTGACCAGGTGTGGGTTCCAGACTGGTGCTGCATATTCTAGTATGGGCCTGACGTACACGGTATACAGTGTCTTGAACGATTCCTTGTTAAGGTAACGGAACGCTAATCTAAGGTTTGCCAGACGCCCATATGCTGCCGCAGTTATCTGGTTGATGTGTGCCTCCGGAGACGTGCTTGGCGTTATACTCACTCCAAGGTCTTTCTCCTTTGCCGAGGTTTGTAGCCTTTGTCCGCCTAGCTTGTACTCTGTCAGCGGTCTTCTTTGCCCTTCTCCGATCCTCATGACTTTGCATTTGGAGGGATTGAATTCGAGAAGCCAACTGCTAGACCAGATGTCGAGCTTGTCCAGGTCTGTTTGCAGCCCTGCCTGGTCCTCTTCCGATGTGATTCTCCTCATTATTTTCACATCATCCGCGAATAGAGACACTTCTGATTCTATCCCGTCCGTCATGTCATTTACATATACCAGGAATAACACTGGTCCTAGGACTGACCCCTGCGGTACACTGCTCGTCACCGGCGCCCACTGTGATACCTCACCACGCACCATGACCCGTTGTTGCCTCCCTTTGAGGTATTCCCTGATCCATTCCAGTGCCCTTCCTGTTATACCTGCTTGTTCTTCCAACTTCTTTACTAATCTCATGTGAGGAACTGTGTCGAAGGCCTTCCTGCAGTCCAGGAAAATGCAATCAACCCACCCTTCTCTCTCCTGCCTTACCTCTGTTACTTTATCATAGAACTCTAGGAGGTTTGTTACACAGGATTTGCCTTCCCGGAATCCATGCTGTCTGGTGTTTATTATCCTGTTCAGCTCAAGGTGTTCCACCATTCTTTTCCTGATGATTTTCTCCAGGACTTTGCACACTATACATGTAAGTGACACCGGTCTATAGTTTAGTGCCTCTTTTCTGTCTCCTTTTTTAAAAATGGGGACTACGTTGGCCTTCTTCCATACCTCAGGTAAGCACACGAAAGCGCTCAGGTTTTGTGGTATTGTTTTTCATTCTATATGCTGTTGGACAGAGTAGTGTTCCATCTACGATGACTTTCATTTGGCTTTCGCGATGCTCCTTTGTTACTGGGGCGTCCAGTTGTTACGTCACGTATAGTAACTCTGATATTACCCGAAGAGTAGAGATTGTTTTAGGCCTGGTGGGTAGGCATTTTTGGAGACAATATGTGGCCAGCCTAAGAGGGATTTAAACTTGCAATTGCATGTATACAAGAGGCAGAGATGGTATTGGATCCCGTAAATTCTTGGCAGAAGATTCTATTTTTAATATAAATTCTTTAAACAGAATGTTGATGCCGGAGAATATAAGAGGATCCGTGAGATATTAAATAGGATTTAGAGTTGATAAATTAGACACTTGTCCAACACTTGGGTATCTTTATTAAGGAAAAGTTTCGCCCCAACAGTGGCTTCATCAGTGCAATATGAAGAGTGGTGAAATCAGGAGTTTGAGGTAATCAGTCCCTCAGTCTGGAGTCGATGTGATCAGTATATCAATCTTTATGGACTGATTACCTCAAACTCCTTCTGATCTTCACCATTCTTCTTTGTATTGGACTGAGGAAGCCACTGTGTGGCGAAACGTTTCCACAGTAAAGATACCCAAGTGTTGCATATGTGTCTAATTTATCAACGTATCGGTTCTCTGAACCATTTATCTAGGATTTAGTATTAGGTAAATGGACACATATGCAACTAATGTGTTATTTTACTGTAGCAACGTTTCGCCCTCCAGGAACTTTGTCAAACCGATTTAGAGTCATGTATATCCCCATGTATCACCTGTGTTATGAGTGTATCCAGTCATGCATACATAGAAAGCGTCCGCCTACATACAAAAGTAAACTTCAGTAACTTTAATATTTTATCTAAATAATTTACTAGAATACTTACTGGCACTTACGACCGGGTGCTGCCATCCACTGGCATTTACGACCGGGTGCTGCCATCCACTGGCACTTACGACCGGGTGCTGCCATCCACTGGCACTTACGACCGGGTGCTGCCATCCACTGGCACTTACGACCGGGTGCTGACATCCACTGGCACTTACGACCGGGTGCTGACATCCACTGGCACTTACGACCGAGTGCTGCCATTCACTGGCACTTACGACCGGGTGCTGCCATCCACTGGCACTTACGACCGGGTGCTGCCATCCACTGGACCTTACGACCGGGTGCTGCCATCCACTGGCACTTACGACCGGGTGCTGCCATCCACTGGCACTTACACAAACTTAACCGTTCATTATAACACTTATATTTCTACTCAGGAACATTTGAAAATGTACAGGTAAGAATGATCATGAGAGTGTACAAGACAGACTTCAATTAGCTTTTGAAGGGACGACGTTTCGCTCAGAGTAGAAATTTATCATTTCACCCATAGAATACGTTTTTCGAGGACACACACACACACACACACACACACACACACACACACACACACGACAGTCAGTAAATGAAATGATGGAATACGTAGCGACAAAGTGCAAGGAGGCAGAGGAACGGTTTATACCCAAAGGAAAAAGATTAAATAGGAAGACCAGAAAGAGCCCCTGGTTTACCCAAAGATGCAGGGAGGCGAAGACTCAAAGTGCCAGAGAATGGAAAAGGTACAGAAGGCAAAGAACCCAAGCAAACAAGGAGATTAGTCGAAGAGCTAGAAACGAGTATGCACAGGTACGGAGGGAGGCCCAGAAACAGTACGAAAACGACATAGCATCGAAAGTCAAGTCTGACCCGAAACTGATGTACAGCCACATCAGAAGGAAGACAACAGTAAAGAACCAGGTGATAAGGCTGAGGAGGGAAGATGGGGAACTAACAAGTAATGATCAAGAGGTATGTGAGGAGCTCAACTCGAGGTTTAGGGAAGTATTCACAGTGGAGGAAGGAAGGCAGCTGGGTAGACAGGACGGGGTGTGTCACCAACAAGGGATGTATCAAGTGCTGGAGCGCATACACACAACTGAGGGAGAGGTGAAGCAGTTACTCAGTAACCTTGATACCTCAAAGGCGATGGGTCCGGACAATATCTCCCCATGGGTCCTTCGGGAAGGAGCTGAGGTTCTGAGTGTGCCACTTACCATAATTTTCAACACATCCCTTGAAACTGGGCAGCTACCTGAGATATGGAAAAAGTCCAACGTAGTCCCCATCTTTAAAAAAGGAGACAGAAAAGAGGCACTAAACTGCAGACCGGTGTCACTTACGTGTATAGTGTGCAAAGTCTTGGAGAAAATCATCAGGAAAAGAATGGTGGAACACCTTGAGCTGAACAGGATAATCAACGCCAGACAGCACGGATTCAGGGAAGGCAAATCCTGTGTAACAAACCTCCTGGAGTTCTATGATAAAGTAACAGAGGTAAGGCAAGAGAGAGAAGGGTGGGTTGACTGCATTTTCCTGGACTGGAGGAAGGCTCTTGACACAGTTCCTCACATGAGATTAGTAAAGAAGATGGAAGACCAAGCGTGTATAACAGGAAGGGCACTGGAATGGATCAGGGAATACCTCACAGGGAGACAACAACGGGTCATGGTGCGTGATGAGGTATCACAGTGGGCGCCTGTGACGAGCGGTGTAGAGCAGGGGTCAGTCCTAGGACCAGTGCTATTCTTGCTATATGTGAATGACATGACGGACGGGATAGACTCAGAAGTGTCTCTTTTCGCAGATGATGTGAAATTAATGAGGATAATCACATCGGATGAAGACCAAGCAGGACTTCAAAGAGACCTGGACAAGCTTGACATCTGGTCTAGCAACTGGCTTCTCGAATTTAACCCCACCAAATGCAAAGTCATGAAGATCGGAGAAGGGCAAAGAAGACCGCTGACAGAGTACAGGCTAGGTGGACAAAGGCTACAAACCTCATCAAAGGAGAAAGACCTTGGGGTGAGTATAAAGCCAAGCACGTCTCCAGAAACACACATCAACCAGATAACCGCGGCAGCATATGGGCGACTGGCAAACCTAAGATTAGCGTTCCGTTACCTTAACAAGGAATCGTTCAAGACACTGTACACCGTGTACGTCAGGCCCATACTAGAGTATGCAGCACCAGTCTGGAACCCACACCTGGTCAAGCATGTCAAGAAATTAGAGAAAGTGCAAAGGTTTGCGACAAGGCTAGTTCCACAACTCAGGGGACTGCCCTATGAAGAAAGGTTGAGGGAAATAGGACTAACAACACTGGAGGACAGAAGGGTTCGAGGAGACATGATAACGACATACAAAATACTGCGGGGAATCGACAAGGTAGATAGTGACAGGATGTTCCAGAGAGGGAACACAGAAACAAGGGGACACAACTGGAAGCTGAAGACTCAGATGAGTCAAAGGGATGTTAGGAAGCAATTCTTCAGCCAAAGAGTAGTTAGGAAGTGGAATAGTCTAGCGAACGATATAGTGGAGGCGGGAACCATACATAGTTTTAAGACAAGGTATGATAAAGCTCATGGAGCAGGGAGAGCAGAGACCCAGTGGCGGACAGCGCAGAGGCGGGGCCAGGAGCTGAGTCTCGACCCCTGCAACCACAATTAGGTGAGTACAATTAGGTGAGTACACACACACATATATATATATATATATATATATATATATATATATATATATATATATATATATATATGGGGTTTTCGCTCACCATCAGGCGGGCCAAAACAACATGGGTTCGAGTCCTTGGCTAGTCGCAGTGTTATTGATCAATACCACTTGTTCGTGGTTACAATAAAATATATATATATCCGGAAAGTGAAGTAACGACTTTGCAAATAAAAGATGAATGATCGTGTGTCATGTGTTGATACAGTGGACCAAGCACTACAGTCAGCCTACTGGTCCAATACACAAATAACCAGCACTTAGTAGACTGAAATTTATGAGGACATTTCGGTCAGACTCGGACCATTATCAAGTCACTCAGCGGGTTATTTGTGTATTGTTCCAGCAACATTATTGTGCCTTTTTTATTCCCTACTTGTCGAATATTAGCCAAAAATTTTTTTTTTTTTAGTACGGGCTGAGAGATTCCTATATGAGATAATGTGTTCTGCTTGTCTTTATTTAGGAAACGTTTCGCCAGCCAGTGGCTTCATCGGTCCAATACAGAGAAGAACAGTGGATAAACGAGGAGGACGGGTGGGGATATTTTCAGTTTTGCATCTCTGACAAGACAGTGATAGTGTGAGTGATGGTAAAAGTGTTTCTTCTTTTTTCGGGTCACCCTGCCTCGGTGGGAGACTTCAGGTGTGTTAAGAAAATAGTTTAGGATCGTCAGTATATTCATTTAGTTGTTCTCTGGCCTTACCACAACAATGGTCACACATCACCCAGCCATTGAAAAAAAAAGCCACAGCTGATGTACTATTGTTAGGTAAAAGGACACAAGTGCAACTAATGCGACATTTTATTGTGGCAACGTTTCGCTCTGCCGTTACAAACAATACAGAGTCACAGAAGGTATATATAGGTACAGAGGTACATAGCATGATATAATCGTTGTAGGTGCAAAGCACCTCACTCTGTGTTAATGTATTGCTTGACAAACCTGAAGAGCGAAACGTTGCCACAATAAATTGTCACATTAGTTGCACCTGTGTCCTTTTTACCTAACATAGTGTTGGTAATTCTAGCAACATTCTTACAAGAAACAATATTGTTTCTTAAAAGATGGAGATGGTAAATAGGTCATTTTGAAGCTTCAGTTCGTAACGACCATAAGATAACACTACACAAGTGGTCAGCCTCTCCTTCCCAAACACTAGTGGGGTAAACATTGTTGTCATGAACACTGCAGAAGGCCTACTGGCCCATACAAGGCAGGTTCTTATCAAAACCACCATCACCCAAAGCTACTCAATAATTTACTCCTTTACCCACGACACCAATCAAACCCAGCCCAATCAGTGTTTAGTTTTCACCACTTATCAGGATTTCACTTTGTAGTTATGAATGCTAATTGTTATAAACTACTTGCAGGACTACTGTTCGATTCCCCGTCCAGTCTTCTGTTTATTTATATATATAAATTCTGAGCCCCTGTGTACGTACCAATTTCATGATGTCTCCATCGACCTCAGTTGTCTGGCAGCTCTTAGGAGATACTCAAATTGGAGTTTCTTTAAAAAAGATACTTTTTTCTTATACGATTGTAGAGAATTTGAAATACAAAATAAGTGAAAGGTGGAACTGCATTTTTTTGCGTTTTGATTCTAAATTCTCTTGACGGTGTCGGGGTTTGTAGCAGTGTTCGCGGACATCGTAGTGCGAGGTCATTTATTAGACTCGGCTAAGCATCTTAACAGCTGAACTGTATACAGTTCTCATAGCAATTATCTGTACTATGTCCAGTCCTACCTCAACACTTGTGGTAGTCTCAGATTTCTTTAGTGCATTACAAGCTGTCAAATAATTTAATTCGCCTCGTCCCCTGGTTCTTTGTTTACAACTTTGGTTGTGTCGCATTTCTAACAACAACAAAGAAATCTGTAAAAGGACACAAGAGCAACTAATGTGAGATTTTACTGTCGCAACGTTTCGCTCTCCAGGAGCTTTATCAAGCCGTTACCACAATAAAATGTTCACAATAAAATGTCACATTAGTTGCACTTGTGTCCTTTTACCTAACATATTGTGGGTAATTCTACAAATACAACAAAGAAATCGTTTTCTGATTAGTCCTGGTGATGTTAATGTTCAGGGCAACACGAGCAGACGGACTCTGGTCACTGGTACAAGACCTTCCAGTATCATAAAGAGATGAAGAATTTAGACACTTATGCAACGTATGGGAATCTTTATTGAAGAAACGTTTCGCCACACAGTGGCTTCATCAGTCCAGTACAAAGCAGGAAGGTATAAAGAGAGGAGGAGTATGAGGTAATCAGTCCCTCTGCCTGGAATCGATGTGTTGATGCAGTGTGTAAATAGGTACAGCAGTAAGGTGTTAGTCGACTGGTGTGGGTGGCATCTTGGGGGTGGTAGTATATCTTAGATAGGGCTGGACTTTGAAATTATCTGAGGTAGGATAACAGCTCTTAGCTTGGTAATTTATTTATGTAAAAACAATGTGCAGACGCCCTCTGGTTAATTTCGTATCGACTTTTTATAGATTTCCATTTATGTGCATAACTTGAGAGATCTTCTTTTGGTCGCCGTCAAAATTTTAATTTTAGTCTATTGTTTTTAGAAGGATGTGATTGTTAATAATAATCATTTTTATTTCTACAAGTCATGATACAACTTATACAGACCATAGCTCACATCAATGGCATACTACTATATAGAAAGTCCCTGGTTATGCAGAGCATTTCTGGCAAATTAGGTTAATTTTGTTCCCAGGATGCGACCCACACCAGTCGACTAACACCCAGGTACCTACTTACTGCTAGGTGAACAGGGACAGCAGGTGTCTCAATGAAACAAGCCCCAATGTTTCCACCCGTTCCTGAGATCGAACCACAGACCTCAGTGTGAGAAGTACGTAGACTGCTTCTCAAATGTGGTATATCTTAGCGTAAAGACTTGAACTGGTATTAGGCTGTGTAGGCGCCAATGTCCCACATTTAAGGAAGGGACTGGGACATCAGCTTCCATGTGATAACTTGTAAATGTCTCCGCTGATTGTCTTTAAATCTTCAAATGTTAATATATAACTGCATTAGAAAACATGAAAGCTTTGTATAACTTCCGGGTGCAGTGAGGTACAGAGACGTGGCATACACGATACAGAAACGCATTTAATATTGTATATGTACTATGTCTGTACCTCTACTTTGTCTGTTAAGTCTCTAAATATAAGTGATGTGTTATGAGTGAAAGATGGCACCTCCTCCACAAGGGATAATAATAATAATAATAATAATAATAATAATAATAATAATAATAATAATAATAATAATAATAAAAACTAGTTTATTACTATTAGTATTTATTATCATTAGTTATCATTATTATTAATTTTATTTTTATTATTTATTATTATTATTTATTATTTTTATTATTTATTATTATTATTTATTATAATTATTATTTATTATTATTATTTATTATAATTATTATTTATTATTATTATTTATTATAATTAATACTTATTATTATTATTATTATTATTTTTTTTTTTTTTTTTTTTTTTTCAACAAGTCGGCCGTCTCCCACCGAGGCAGGGTGACCCAAAAAGAAAGAAAATCCCCAAAAGAAAAACTTTCATCATCATTCAACACTTTCACCACACTCATACATAATCACTGTCTTTGCAGAGGAGCTCAGATACTACAGCTGAGAAAAGTCCCTCCCAGCTGTCACTATCTCAGACCCCTCCTTTAAAGTGCAGGCATTGTACTTCCCATTTCCAGGACTCAAGTCCAACTAAATCAATTAACTGGTTTCCCTGAATCCCTTCACACAATGTTACCCTGCTCACACTCCAACAGATCGTCATGTCCCAAAACCATTCGTCTCCATTCACTCCTATCTAACACGCTCACACATGCTTGCTGGAAGTCCAAGCCCCTCGCCCACAAAACCTCCTTTACCCCTTCCCTCCAACCTTTTCTAGGACGACCCCTACCCCGCCTTCCTTCCCCTACAGATTTATACGCTCTCCAAGTCATTCTACTTTGATCCATTCTCTCTAAATGACCAAACCACCTCAACAACCCCTCTTCAGCCCTCTGACAAATACTTTTAGTAACTCCACACCTTCTCCTAATTTCCACATTCCGAATTTTCTGCATAATATTTACACCACACATTGCCCTTAGACAGGACATCTCCACTGCCTCCAGCCTCCTCCTCGCTGCAGCATTTGCAACCCATGCTTCACACCCATATAAGAGTGTTGGTACCACTATACTTTCGTACATTCCCTTCTTTGCCTCCATGGATAACGTTTTTGTCTCCACAGATACCTCAATGCACCACTCACCTTTTTTCCTTCATCAATTCTATGGTTAACCTCATCCTTCATAAACCCATCTGCTGACACATCAACTCCCAAATATCTGAAAACATTTACTTCTTCCATAATCCCTCTCTCCAATGTGATATCCAATTTTTCTTTATTTAAATCGTTTGATACCCTCATCACCTTACTCTTATCTATGTTCACTTTTAACTTTCTACCTTTACACACTCTCCCAAACTCGTCCACTAACCTTTGCAACTTTTCTTTAGAATCTCCCATAAGCACAGTATCATCAGCAAAAAGTAACTGTGTCAACTCCCATTTTGCATTTAATTCTCCATAATTTAATCCCACCCCTCTCCCCAACACCCCAGCATTTACTTCTTTTACAACCCCATCTATAAATATATTAAACAACCATGGTGACATTACACAACCCTGTCTAAGACCTACTTTTACCGGGAAGTAATCTCCCTCTCTCCTACACACCCTAACCTGAGCCTCACTATCCTCATAAAAACTCTTTACAGCCTTCAGTAACTTACTACCTATTCCATACACTTGCAACATTTGCCACATTGCTCCCCTATCCACTCTATCATATGCCTTTTCTAAATCCATAAATGCAATAAAAACTTCTCTACCTTTATCTAAATACTGTTCACATATATGCTTCACTGTAAACACTTGATCTACACATCCCCTACCCACTCTAAAGCCTCCTTGCTCATCTGCAATCCTACTCTCTGTCTTACCTCTAATTCTTTCAATAATAACCCTGCCATACACTTTACCTGGTATACTCAGTAAACTTATTCCCCTATAATTTTTACACTCTCTTTTATCCCCCTTCCCTTTATATAAAGGAACTATACATGCTCGCTGCCAATCCCTAGGTACCTTCCCCTCTTTCATACATTTATTAAACAAAAATATTATTATTATTATTATTATTATTTCCTCAAGGTACGTACAGTCTTGGCGTCTCCTCTCAGCTTCTTTACTCAATGATATCCCTGATTTCTAACGTCAATAATAATCTTGTGATGAGTACCTTCAAGCTTTTGTTAAGAGATATGGTTCAGGGTACCTTTCAAGAGTCAATAAAAGCTGGGAGAGAGAGGTATGACTTCTGAGAGTTGTGTACACACATATACTAGGAAATCGTTGATCTATGCCTCGTATCAGTGTTAGGTATAAAGATTTTTTACCAATCGAAATTTTCCAGAATGGTGGAAAATACATAGCTACATATACATAGTTACATATACACAGTAACATATACACAGCAACATAGACACAGTGAAATATAGACCTACTGTATCAGCGCCAACACACTGTATCATCATCATCACTGTGTCAACATCAACACACTGTGTCAACATCAACACTGTGTCAACATCAACACTGTGTCAACATCAACACTGTGTCAACATCAACACACTGTGTCAACATCAACACTGTGTCAACATCAACACTGTATCAACATCAACACTGTGTCAACATCAACACACTGTGTCAACATCAACACTGTATCAACATCAACACTGTGTCAACATCAACACTGTGTCAACATCAACACACTGTGTCAACATCAACACTGTATCAACATCAACACTGTGTCAACATCAACACTGTCAACATCAACACTGTGTCAACATCAACACACTGTGTCAACATCAACACTGTATCAACATCAACACTGTGTCAACATCAACACTGTATCAACATCAACACACTGTGTCAACATCAACACACTGTGTCAACATCAACACTGTATCAACATCAACACTGTATCAACATCAACACTGTATCAACATCAACACTGTGTCAACATCAACACTGTGTCAACATCAACACACTTTGTCAACATCAACACTGTATCAACATCAACACTGTGTCAACATCAACACTGTCAACATCAACACTGTGTCAACATCAACACTGTATCAACATCAACACTGTGTCAACATCAACACTGTGTCAACATCAACACATCAAATATTAATATATGTATATAAAAGTCTTCATGTACAGTGTCAAGATGTAAGACTTTTCTCCCAATATTCATGACTTGACAGTGATCTAGGATGGAGCGAAACGTCGTCATAAGGTCCGTATTATTTGTGAATTGTTCCACTCACAGTATGTTAATTTTTTTTTTAAGATATCGTTTCGGACTGTTCCTGACCATTATCATTATTGTGACAGCGTTGAAAAACTCAAGCTAGCTTATCCTGCCCTAAAAAAAACAAGAAACGATTTTTTGGGAAGTAGACAGTGCACAGTGGAAGTTACAATAGTATTGTTGATACCTTCCGACCAAAGTTGGAACGCTTGTTACGATACTAACCACGGAACTGGTGGGGGTTTAAACCCATGACGAGTGAGCCATGATACTGTTTCCTCTAAAACCAGATGCCTTAAAATCTTTAACATTTATAAAAATACGTGAAAATTAGATTTTTGTGAATGAGAGTTTTAAAAAGTTTAATTTCTCTCTCTGTAGTTATTACAGAAAGACTTCTAAAAGTTTTAGTTATGTGTGTCGTTAGCAAGTTGGAGAGGGAGCCAGGAAGAGCAGGGAAGCGTAGGGCCGTAGCTTGTAGAGAAGTGATGAGGGTCCTAGACCAGCCATCCACGGCTGTACTGCCCTAACTTTACGTGCTGTGGTGTGATGGTGGTGGTTATGTGGTGGTTATGTGGTGGTGGTGTGATGGTTGTGGTGATGTGGTAGTGGAGATATGGTGATGTGGTGGTGGTGGTGATGTGGTGTTGGTGGTGATGTGGTGGTGGTGGTGCTGGTGTGTTGTCGTGGTGGTGATGCTGGTGTGTTGTCGTGGTGGTGATGCTGGTGTGTTGTCGTGGTGGTGATGCTGGTGTGTTGTCGTGGTGGTGATGCTGGTGTGTTGTCGTGGTGGTGATGCTGGTGTGTTGTCGTGGTGGTGTCGTTGTAACGTTGGTGGTGCTGGTGAGTGTAGTTGTGGTGGTGCTGGTGTGTTGTAGTGGTGGTGGTGGTAGTGTGGTGTGTTGTGGTGGTGCTGGTACTGATGTGGTGGTGGAAATGGTGGCGCTACTGCAATAAACATAACGAATCAAATATGTTTGCAAAGCAAACATTTATTTCTTCAACATTTCTCCCTGATAAGATCATCAACATTACAATCTTCCCAACAACCATCATTTCCTTCATAGCAGCGTTGAAAATAATGTTTACCTCTCAACACTTGACAGAACTCAATTTGCATCTAGCAAATATAACATTAACATTAAGACGAGGTGTCAGCCTCGTTCCTACCCATGAATGATAATGTTTAGGTTGTAAATAGTATGGTGAAACGAGCAAGCAGTGATAATGGACACTTCTGTATGTTTCAGGACAATTATTTGAAGAAACGTTTCTCCCCTGGTGGCTTCATCAGTCCTAATGACTGATGAAGCTATTAGGGGCGAAACGTTTCCTTTAGTAAATATCGTGAACTGTATGTATGTGTTAATGTTTACCTTGACTTGTCACTTGTGTCACAACGTCTGTTTGTTACGAATCTGTCAGTGTTGTTACCTCCTGTTACTGGATACCTGATAGCTGTCAGTGCTGTTACTTCTACTGCTGTAACGATGGTGTTACCTTCATGGCTGCAGCTGTGGGTGGAGGCAGTGACAACATAGGTCATGAAGGTAGTATCAGTGAGGGAATACCGTAATATTGGTGCTCGGAGCGTGTGTTTTGGAAGCTCTGGTGAGTGATCCTGACAATGTGTGGCGTCTGAGAATGTTTCCAGCACTTGGCATGCGTGCTATGCGGCCACATTGTTGGGTTGTAGTTCTACACACGACCCTCAGAGGGTCGTACCTCCACACACGACCCTCAGATATAACTTTATAGTTGTATTATGGCTCTTAGCGAGGGACTGTGGTGTGTTGCATAATGACACAGGCAATGAAACACCAGTCAGGTGTTGCTTTGCTATCCTGACAATATAAATTACTATTCTAACAGTCTAATATATTTCAAGGTTTTGTCTGGATGCAAAAAAAAGGGAAATTAAAATGTATACGAAAAAATCGTCCAAACTTTGGTATTTCAGAATTAGAATAAAAATTGAACATTAGAATGAGAACTAGTGACTATTACTATCCTTGAAACACTGACATGTCAAAGTGGCTTTAAAAAATGGAAATAAATGATCGATTTTTTAATCATATCTCCAAGATTTACACGAGAGATTATTTTTGTTTCTTACAAACAGTGCTTGTATGGAAGAAACATGAATCTCTATGAACAATAGGCTACATACACCGGGAGGTGTATGTCTCTCGGTGTATATAACACTGAGAGCTTGTTCTAATCTTTGTTTTTAGGTATTAAAGTATTCTTGACTGGTGGTGAACAGACGAGATGCAGCCTCAATCACCCCCGTGTAGTCGACAGGTGAAATTTGACTGCAACTTTTCTTTGAAGAATCACTAAGTACATCTTGCAAGCAAGACACGCAGGGAGCTAACAGCGCTAAGGCGTATTTTTATGTTCGTATCTCCTACTAATTAAGTTTATTCAGGGATACACAAATACAGTTACATGGATTACATAGCAGCGTATGTGTAGAGAACCTGGGATAACCCAAAAAAGTCAAAGTGACTTAATTCTATTGGGGTCCTTGACTTATTTCCAATGGGCTCGACAGCAGAAGCAACAAACCCAGTTAACCAACCAATCAAATCAAGAACATTGTTTGAAACAAGTGTAGTTTCCCTGGTTGCACCTGATTCTCAATGCAAATCAATCGTATCTGCGTCCCCTTTATGAGAATCACAGACTTTCATAAATAACTTGCATAGGCTTAGTGCCTTATTTTAAATGATACGCAAATTGCATATCTTGCCAATTTTACGTTTTTAATTTCCGTCTCTGTGTGTACTTGTTGACCCATCAGCCTAATGAGCTTTTATACTGACACGATGATACTGACACAAAAATATTGAGAGGGAACCTTGAGAGGGAACCTTGAGAGGGAACCTTGAGAGGGAACCTTGAGAGGGAACCTTGAGAGGGAACCTTCAGAGGGAACCTTGAGGGAACCTTGAGAGGGAACCTTGAGAGGGAACCTTGAGAGGGAACCTTCAGAGGGAACCTTCAGAGGGAACCTTCAGAGGGAACCTTCAGAGGGAACCTTCAGAGGGAACCTTCAGAGGGAACCTTCAGAGGGAACCTTCAGAGGGAACCTTCAGAGGGAACCTTCAGAGGGAACCTTCAGAGGGAACCTTCAGAGGGAACCTTCAGAGGGAACCTTAGAGGGAACCTTCAGAGGGAACCTTCAGAGGGGAAACCCTTTAGAGGGAACCTTCAGAGGGAACCTTCAGAGGGAACCTTCAGAGGGAACCTTGAGAGGGAACCTTCAGAGGGAACCTTCAGAGGGAACCTTCAGAGGAACCTTCAGAGGAACCTTCAGAGGAACCTTCAGGAACCTTCAGAGGAACCTTCAGGGAACCTTCAGAGGGAACCTTCAGAGGGAACCTTCAGAGGAACCTTCAGAGGAACCTTCAGAGGAACCTTCAGAGGAACCTTCAGAGGGAACCTTCAGAGGGAAAACCTTAGAGGGAACCTTCAGAGGAACCTTCAGAGGAACCTTCAGAGACCTAGAGGAACCTTGAAGAGGAAAATTGACAGGGAAACCTTGAAGGAACCTTAGAAGGAAAACTTGACAGGAAAACTTGACAGGAAAACATTAACAGGAAAAACATTGACAGGAAAAACATTGACAGGAAAAACATTGACAGGAAAAACATTGACAGGAAAACATTCAGGAAAACACTGACAGGAAAACATTGACAGGAAAACACTGACAGGAAAACACTGACAGGAAAACACTGACAGGAAAACATTGATAGGACAACACTGATAAGAAAACCACTGATAGGAAAATACTGACAGGAAAACATTGATAGGAAAACATCAAGGAAAACACTGAAACTACTGGAAAAATTCAGGGAAAAAGAAACACTGACTGGAAAAACAGGAAAAACACTGACTGGAAAAAACTAAAACAGCAGGCTTAGCCAAAACGTCACCTCGCACCACGTACCATAAAGGACGGTGTCCAAACTCTCACATTTATTTCCAAAGCAATTTATTTCCAAAGTTGTAACACCAGTAATATTAACTAGTAACACCAGTAATATTAACTAGTAACACTATTAATATTAACCTGTAACACTAGTAACACTAGTAACACCAGTAATATTAACTAACAACACTAGTAACACCAGTAATATTAACTGGTAACACCCTTAATATTAACCTGTAACACTATTAACACCAGTAATACTAACCTGTAACACCGGTAATATTAACTAGTATCACCAGTAATATTAACCTGTAACACTATTAACACCAGTAATATTAACCTGTAACACTATTAACACCAGTAATATTAACCTGTAACACTATTAACACCAGTAATATTAACCTGTAACACCATTAACACCAGCAACACTAGTAATATTAACCTGTAACACCAGTAATATTAACTTGTAACACTAGTAACACCAGTAATATTAACCCGTAACACTATTAACACCAGTAATATTAACTTAACACCAGTAATATTAACTAGTAACACCAGTAACACCAGTAATATTAACCCGTAACACTATTAACACCAGTAATATTAACTTAACACCAGTAATATTAACTACTAACACCAGTAATATTAACCAGTAACACTAGTAACAACAGAAATATTAACCTATAACACCAGTAATATTTCTAACACCAGAACCAGTTTTTTATTATATTAATATTCGTGAATTTTAATAATGCATTAAATATTTATCTAGTCCGTATAATATAACAAGAAAGGCACTGTACAGTAAACTCGTTTAAATATGAACGTGAAATCTTGCATCTGTAATCACTATAATTTGTCTCCTGTTAACAATTATACATATAATTATCTGGGTAATGATACGTGAAATTATATATAAGTGGGAATATTTTGTTTAGTTTTATCTTCCTGATTTTTAATGGGGTAACACTAGTGATAGTGTTGTGTGATAGTGAGTGTTGCGTGATAGTGACAGTGTTGTGTGATAGTGACAGTGTTGTGTGATAGTGACAGTGTTGTGTGATAGTGACAGTGTTGTGTGATAGTGACAGTGTTGTGTGATAGTGACAGTGTTGTGTGACAGTGACAGTGTTGTGGGATAGTGACAGTGTTGTGTGATAGTGAGTGTTGTGTGATAGTGACAGTGTTGTGGGATAGTGACAGTGTTGTGTGATAGTGACAGTGTTGTGTGATAGTGAAAGTGTTGTGTGATAGGAGTGTTGTGTGATAGTGACAGTGTTGTGTGATAGTAACAGTGTTGTGTGATAGTGACAGTGTTGTGTGATAGTGACAGTGTTGTGTGACAGTGACAGTGTTGTGTGATAGTGACAGTGTTGTGTGACAGTGACAGTGTTGTGTGATAGTGACAGTGTTGTGTGATAGTGACAGTCCTGCGTGATAGTGACAGTGTTGTGTGATAGTGACAGTGTTGTGTGACAGTGACAGTGTTGTGTGATAGTGACAGTGTTGTGTTATAGTGACAGTGTTTTGTGATAGTGACAGTGTTGTGTGATAGTGACAGTGTTGTGTGATAGTGACAGTGTTGTATGATAGTGACAGTGACAGTGTTGTGTGATAGTGAGTGTTGTGTGAAAGTGACAATGTTGCGTGATAGTGTTGTGTGATAGTGACAGTGTTGCGTGATAGTGTTGTGTGATAGTGACAGTGTTGTGTGAAAGTGACATTGTTGTGTGATAGTGACAGTGTTGTGTGATAGTGACAGTGTTGTGTGATAGTGACAGTGTTGTGGGATAGTGATAGTGTTGTGGGATAGTGACAGTGTTGTGGGATAGTGACACTGTTGTGGGATAGTGACAGTGTTGTGTGATAGAGACAGTGTTGTGTGATAGAGACAGTGTTGTGTGATAGTGACATTGTTGTGTAATAGTGACAGTGTTGTGTGACAGTGACACTGCATATTACCAACCATCTGGTACACTGGATGAGCTTTAAGACAAGCTCCCAGGTACTACTAACAAAGCTCATTGTGTCACTCCTAGGTTAGGTAAGATAATGTTTGTCAGGAAACAGGACAAGTGTTTCCTGACGCGGGTCTTAGTCAGATGATGACCCGCTGTTGGAGCTTTTGGTCATTTGACCGAGGCCTTCCACTGGCTTACCAGTCCACCCCTTTAATGGTTACGATTATAACCATTTTATTTTTTAAGACCAGTTGATTTGGACTTCAGAAATCAATGGATAATGTGGATAATGTCACTGAGTGCTAATGGATCACCTCCTCACATTTTCAGAAACATCACATTCTTACGAAGCGAAAAAATATCGAAAAACATTCTTTTGAGTTTCGTCAAATGGAAAAAACTAGACACCAAAAGTTTATATAGTTTACTCAAACATAAAACACACACAGACATGAATTATCTAACTGAGTTAAACAACTATGAAGCAAAACATGAATTGGACTCCTGATAAGCTTGTTCATAATACACAATTGCCTGCAACAACATGCAGCTCTCGGTATATATATATATATATATATATATATATATATATATATATATATATATATATATATATATATATGTCGTGCCGATGTGGTAAAACTTGCGATTTTGGCTTAAATAGCAACGCTCTACTTGCCATATAAGACAAGCGAAAATTTGTGTATGCAATAATTTCGCAAAAATCATTTTGAAACTAACGAAAAAGAAATATTTCATTGTGTTTGTTTATTATCAAATTATTGTAAACGTATCTAAAATATATTTAGTTGGGTTAGGCTAAATTAAATTGAGCTTGTTATAATAAGGTTAGGTAGGTTTTCAAAGTTTCTGTTGGTACAAAATTATAAATTTTACATTAACATAAATGAAAAAATATATCTTTAAACGTATAAGAGAAAATTTTAGAAAGGACTTAATTTTAAATGAGTTCTTGCTAATTGACCAGTTTTACCTAATCGGCACGACATTATATATATATATATATATATATATATATATATATATATATATATATATATATATATATATATATATATATATATATATATATATAATATACAGTACACTATAATATTCTTATTAACAGATTGCATCTGGTACGTTTGCCTATGATGTACTCACTAATAAGAGTAATATATATATATATATATATATATATATTATATATATATATATATATATATATATATATATATATATATATATATATATTGTGTGTGTGTGTGTGTCGTGTGTGGGTTATTACCATTTTGTCCTAGGCACATGTCAATTAGACACTAGGCCTGTTGATATATGTGTGTGTGTGTGTGTATGTAAGGAAACACTGAAATGTTTCTGCCCACCAGCAGTAGATTGACGGCCCTCCGTGAGTGAGCAAGAGCTTTACCCACTAGTCTGTTGTGTTATATGTGTGTGTGTTGGTTGTGTGTGTGTTGTTGTGTGTGTGTGTGTGTGTGTGTGTGTGTGTGTGTGTGTGTGTGTGTGTGTGTGTGTGTGTGTGTGTGTGTGTGTGTGTGTGTGTGTGCTCGATATGTACTCAGTAATGTTTGGTAGATGCTCAGAAAGACTCGACTTTAAAAAGTGACTAACAAGAAGTCCCTACATAAGCTAACTTCTGAATCATCGTGGCAGTCAAACAGCTTGAACAATATGACGACCCATTCACCAAACAACTGTGATGCTTGAAGCAGCAGAGGACGACACAGCATCAGGCAAGGAATCAAGGAGACCAAAAACAACCCTAACTGGGGGACCATCAACAAATCCTCCCTGAAACTGAGTTCAGCAGATCCAGTATCCCAACTATGACAGTGCACAGATGCTAAAACAAATGTAAGTCAAGAGTTAAACTCGGGACCAGAGATATATAGAGTGTCTCTCTCGATGCACAACCTCAGAAAAAGTCAAATATCACTAAATGTAAATAATACACTGTGTCCCGGCTCACCCTCGGACACATACTCTAACAAAAACAGTGTTTAAATAACACGAGCTGAAGAGAACAGCGTTCCCATAGACAGAACAGAGATGGAGGTATTAACACCACCAGGATCAGCGAGAGAGAGAGAGAGAGAAGCAAGTCCGGCAGATCCCTTGTCATGTGACTTGTATTAGCTTGTGCCTGGCAGGAACTACGAAACAAGCAGGCAGGTAGTTACCAGCGTTGACAGCCAATCAAAACTCGCCCCCAGTGAGTACAGTGAGAGGTGTAGTTGTTACATCCTATCTACGTACAGTGAGAGGTGTAGTTGTTACATCCTATCTACGTACAGTGAGAGGTGTAGTCGTTACATCCTATCTACGTACAGTGAGAGGTGTAGTCGTTACATCCTATCTACGTACAGTGAGAGGTGTAGTTGTTACATCCTATCTACGTACAGTGAGAGGTGTAGTTGTTACATCCTACCTACGTACACAAGCTAACAGTATAAGGCAGAAAACTTGAGATTTTCGTTTTAGCTGTTAATGACAACATCAACAATATAAAATATGAAAAAGAAATACATATACAAAATATTTATTGCATCCTTTCCATAAGGAGCAACACTACACAACACTACACAACACTATGCAACACTATACAACACTACACAACATTACACAACACTACACAACAATATACAACACTATACAACACTACACAACACTACACAACACTACACAACACTATGCAACACTATACAACACTACACAACACTATGCAACACTATACAACACTACACAACACTACACAACACTACACAACACTACACAACACTATACAACACTACACAACACTACACAACACTATACAACACTACACTACACAACACTACACAACACTACACAACACTACACAACACTAACAACACTATACAACACTACACAACACTACAAAACACTACACAACACTACACAACACTAGAGCTAATACACATGTGTTAGTGTTTACGATAGTGAAGTTTGTTGTGGTGGTAGTGATGGTGTTAATGCTTGTGATAGTGAAGTTTGTTGTGGTGATAGTGATGGTGTTAATGCTTGTGATAGTGAAGTTTGTTGTGGTGGTAGTGATGGTGTTAATGCTTGTGATAGTGACGTTTGTTGTGGTGGTAGTGATGGTGTTAATGCTTGTGATAGTGAAGTTTGTTGTGGTGGTAGTGATGGTGTTAATGCTTGTGATAGTGAAGTTTGTTGTGGTGATAGTGATGGTGTTAATGCTTGTGATAGTGAAGTTTGTTGTGGTGATAGTGATGGTGTTAATGCTTGTGATAGTGAAGTTTGTTGTGGTCGTAGTGATGGTGTTAATGCTTGTGATAGTGAAGTTTGTTGTGGTGGTAGTAATGGTGTTAATGCTTGTGATAGTGAAGTTTGTTGTGGTGATAGTGATGGTGTTAATTCTTGTGATAGTGAAGTTTGTTGTGGTGGCAGTGATGGTGTTAATGCTTGTGATAGTGAAGTTTATTGAGGTGGCAGTGATGGTGTTAATGCTTGTGATAAATTACAGTTGAGGAGGGAGAGCAAAATAAGGAATTACAGAATGTACAACAATGTACAACATTATACAATAATGTACAACAATGTACAACAATGTACAATAATGTATAACAATGTACAACAATGTACAAAATATACAACAATGTACATTATACAATAATGTAAACAATGTACAACATTATACAACAATGTACAACAATGTACAACATTATACAATAATGTACAACAATGTACAATAATGTACAACAATGTACAACAATGTGCAATAATGTACAACAATGTACAACATTATACAATAATGTACAACAATGTACAACATTATACAATAATGTACAACAATATACAACAATGTACAACAATGTATAACAATGTACAATAATATACAACAATATACAACAATGTACAACAATGTACAATAATGTACAATAATATACAACAATATACAGCAATATACAAAATGTACAACAATGTACAACAATGTACAATAATGTACAATAATGTACAACAATGTACAACAATATACAACAATGTACAATAATGTACAACAATGTACAATAATATACAACAATATACAATATACAACAATGTACAATAATGTACAATAATATACATCAATATACAACAATATACAACAATGTACAACAATGTACAATAATGTACAACAATGTACAACAATATGCAACAATGTACAACAGTGTACAACAATGTACAACAATATACAACAATGTACAACAATATACAACAATGTACAACAATATACAACAATGTACAACAATGTACAATAATGTACAACAATGTACAACAATATGCAACAATGTACAACAGTGTACAACAATGTACAACAATATACAACAATGTACAACAATGTACAACAATGTACCTATGCAGAACAAAATATTTTTTCTCTTAATTAAAATAAAGTAGGTTAGGTAAGATTTATCAGTAAACAGGACAAGTGTTTCCTGACTCAGGTCTTAGTAATATGATGACCCACAGCTGGAGCTTTTGGTCATCTGACCGAGGCCTTCCACTGGCTTACAGATCCACTCCTTTAAATGTTATGGTTATTATTACAACAATTAACGATTAAATAAATTAATTATTATCATATTTAAAAAAGCCTGTAAATTGATTAGTACAACAGGACAAAATGGTTAGTACCTAAGTAAATCTGACCTCAGAGCTTACTAACATGTTATTCCTAACGAGGCTTCACATAAACATGTGTTAGTTACCTAACGAGGCTACACATAAATACGTGTTAGTTACCTCACGAGGCTTCACATAAACATGTGTTAGTTACCTAACGAGGCTTCACATAAACATGTGTTAGTTACCTAACGAGGCTTCACATAAACATGTGTTAGTTACCTAACGAGGCTTCACATAAACACGTGTTAGTTACCTAACGAGGCTTCACATAAACATGTGTTAGTTACCTAACGAGGCTTCACATAAACATGTGTTAGTTACCTAACGAGGCTTCACATAAACATGTGTTAGTTACCTAACGAGGCTTCACATAAACAGGTTAGTTACCTGGCTCACATAAACATGTGTTAGTTACCTAACGAGGCTTCACATAAACATGTGTTAGTTACCTAACGAGGCTTCACATAAACATGTGTTAGTTACCTAACGAGGCTTCACATAAACATACTCTCCTGGATACAGTTATCAAGACAGGCAACAAACAGTATATTAAGTGGCTGGGTTGGTAACGCACTTATCTCACATATTGAGGGTCCGTGGTTCGATTACCTTCACGAGGGAAACGTGTGTCCTTACACCTGCTGCAGGTGTTCACCTAGTAGTAAGTAGGTAGCTGGGTGTTAGTCACCTTACACCTGCTGTCCCTGTTCACCTAGCAGTAAGTAGGTACCTGAGTGTTAGTCAACTTACACCTGCTGCAATTATTCACCTAGTAGTAAGTATGTACCCTGGGTGTTAGTCAACTTACGCCTACTGCAATTGTTCACCTAGCAGTAAGTAGGTACCTCTGTGTTAGTCAACGTACACCTACTGCAATTATTCACCCAGTAATAAGTAGGTACCTGAGTGTTAGTCAACTTACACCTGTTGGAATTGTTCACCTAGCAGTAAGTAGGTACCTGGGTGTTAGTCACCTTACACTAGCTGCCCCTGTTTACTCAGCAGTAAGTAGGTACCTGGATGAATCTGATAGACAATATCAATACATCTATCGGTATTTTCCCTCAATTTTTCCCCTAGAAATGAACCAAGAGAACGAGAGAAGGGAAAAAATAATAGGAATTTACCCTCTCCAAATGCTGTAATCTTTTCTGAAGAGTTTCGCTGCAGACAGAGTTAATGAGGCAAGTTCCAACAATATTTTTTTTACCTTAGAGAACCAAACGCAAGTCTTTGAAAAAAAAAATCTTCCACTCGCTTTGCTATTCAAATTCCTTCATTTATATTGGAATGGATGTGAGCGAAGTTTTTGCGGCCGTTTACCAGAAATTATCGTTCGGTTCAACCTGTTTCTAAAGTTTTTTTTTTTTGTCGTTTCTAGAACGTTTTAGTTCAGTTTTGTTATGCATCGTTTAGTTGTATAATTATGATTGCGTTTCTAAGTGAACATAGTTAAATGGCAATATGAATGAGTACATGGGAGTACATGAGAGAACCTGGGAGTACATATGATTACATGGAATTATATGGGAGTACGTGGGAGTACATGGAATTATAAGGGAGTACGTGGGAGTATATGGTATTATATGAGAGTACGTGGGACTACATGGAATTATATGGGAGTACATGGAATTATATGGGAGTACGTGGGAATACATGGAATTGTATGGGAGTACGTGGGAGTACATGTAAGTACCTGGAATTGCATAGATGAACATGGGAGTGCATAGAATTACATGGAATTATATGGGAATACATGGAATTCGATAGGAGTACGTGGGTGTATATGGTAGTACATGGGATTATATGGGGTATATGGAAGTACATGGGAGTACATAGCACATGGAATTATATGAAAATACGTGGGAGTATATGGGAGTACAGGGAAGTACACCCAGTGTGCTGCAACACTGTGTGTGTGGACAAGTACACAGGTGTGTAGACATGTCCACAGGTGTGTGGACAAGTACACAGGTGTGTGGACAAGTACACAGGTGTGTGGACAAGTACACAGGTGTGTGGACAAGTACACAGGTGTGTGGACAAGTACACAGGTGTGTGGACAAGTACACAGGTGTGTGGACAAGTACACAGGTGTGTGGACAATGACACAGGTGTGTGGACAAGCACACAGGTGTGTTTACAAGGACACAGGTGTGTGAACAAGGACACATGTGATCTCTTTCACCTGTGCTTCACAATCTATACCTATATTTACCCTCGTTATATTTATTATTATAAGACACATGAGCAGGCTTCAGCAGTCTAATACAGAGGTTATTACTACACTGAAGAGGTAATTTTTAGGGGATCAGTCCCTCGGCTTTTAAGATGGTCAGTCGAGCACTCCAAGTTATCCCTGTGTGTCGTGCCGAATAGGTAAACACTTGCCAATTAGCAAGAACTCATTTAAAATTAAGTTCTTTCTAAAAAAATTCTCTTATACGTTTAAAGATAAAAAAAAATAATTAATGTTAATATAAAAATTGCTGATTTTGTACCAAAAGAACCTAAGGAAACTTACCTAACCTTATTATAACAAGCGCAATTTAATTTAGCCTAATACACCTAAATATATTTTATATAACTATATAATAATTTAATAATAAAACAAAAATCACGAATGAAATTATTTTTTTCCCGGTTTTATGGTTTCGGAGATATTTGTTGCAGGTTGAACTCATTTTGTTGTATTCGGTAGTGTGTGTGTATGTGTGCCATATACACATAATTTTGTTTCCGCTACGACATGAAATGGTGTTGGTACTGTTTCAGTATGATGCCTGTGGACTGGTAATTCTAAGTGTAGACTCCCATGTTCTGAAAGTGTAACCATGCATGTGATGTGAAATGTGGGTGGTGTGATTTTGTTCCCACTGGTAATATCAGTGGTATGCAGTAGTGCAGACCACTCCTGGTGTATGTGTATTTGTGTGTGATGTGGTGTTATGTGTACACTATAGATTTACAAAACTTGGTGTTCCACTCGTACACTATGAAATGGTGCTGTGTAAGTAATTCTATAGTATGTAGCAACACACTGTTGACATGTGTAACTTCTATAGATAGTGTAGAACACACTGCTGGACCATGTGTAACATCATAGTGTAGAATATGACCGGAAACAAGCTGGTGTTACCACTGTGTAACTATCATATAGAATAGTGTAGCAACACACTGCTGGTGTTACCACTGTGTAACTATCATATAGAATAGTGTAGCAACACACTGCTGGTGTTACCACTTGTAACTATCATATAGAATAGTGTAGCAACACACTGCTGGTGTTACCACTGTGTAACTATCATATGATATGTAGACACACTGCTGGTGTTACCACTGTGAACTATCATAGAATAGTGTAGCAACACACTGCTGGTGTTACCACTGTGTAACTATCATATAGAATAGTGTAGCAACACACTGCTGAGTGTTACCACTGTGTAACTATCATATAGAATAGTGTGAGCAACTACACTGATGTGTTTACCACTGTGTAACTATCATATAGAATAGTGTAGCAACACACTGCTGGTGTTACCACTGTGTAACTATCATATAGAATAGTGTAGCAACACACTGCTGGTGTTACCACTGTGTAACTATCATATAGAATAGTGTAGCAACACACTGCTGGTTACCATGTAATATAGTAGTGTGCACACGTGTTTACCATGTGAACTATCATATAGAATAGTGTAGCAACACACTGCTGGTGTTACCACTGTGTAACTATCATATAGAATAGTGTAGCAACACACTGCTGGTGTTACCACTGTGTAACTATCATATAGAATAGTGTAGCAACACACTGCTGGTGTTACCACTGTGTAACTATCATATAGAATAGTGTAGCAACACACTGCTGGTGTTACCACTGTGTAACTATCATATAGAATAGTGTAGCAACACACTGCTGGTGTTACCACTTGTAACTATCATATAGAATAGTGTAGCAACACACTGCTGGTGTTACCACTGTGTAACTATCATATAGAATAGTGTAGCAACACACTGCTGGTGTTACCACTGTGTAACTATCATATAGAATAGTGTAGCAACACACTGCTGGTGTTACCACTGTGTAACTATCATATAGAATAGTGTAGCAACACACTGCTGGTGTTACCACTGTGTAACTATCATATAGAATAGTGTAGCAACACACTGCTGGTGTTACCACTGTGTAACTATCATATAGAATAGTGTGGCAACACACTGCTGGTGTTACCACTGTGTAACTATCATATAGAATAGTGTAGCAACACACTGCTGGTGTTACCACTGTGTAACTATCATATAGAATAGTGTAGCAACACACTGCTGGTGTTACCACTGTGTAACTATCATATAGAATAGTGTAGCAACACACTGCTGGTGTTACCACTGTGTAACTATCATATAGAATAGTGTAGCAACACACTGCTGGTGTTACCACTGTGTAACTATCATATAGAATAGTGTAGCAACACACTGCTGGTGTTACCACTGTGTAACTATCATATAGAATAGTGTAGCAACACACTGCTGGTGTTACCACTGTGTAACTATCATATAGAATAGTGTAGCAACACACTGCTGGTGTTACCACTGTGTAACTATCATATAGAATAGTGTAGCAACACACTGCTGGTGTTACCACTGTGTAACTATCATATAGAATAGTGTAGCAACACACTGCTGGTGTTACCACTGTGTAACTATCATATAGAATAGTGTAGCAACACACTGCTGGTGTTACCACTGTGTAACTATCATATAGAATAGTGTAGCAACACACTGCTGGTGTTACCACTGTGTAACTATCATATAGAATAGTGTAGCAACACACTGCTGGTGTTACCACTGTGTAACTATCATATAGAATAGTGTAGCAACACACTGTGGTGTTACCACTGTGTAACTATCATATAGAATAGTGTAGCAACACACTGCTGGTGTTACCACTGTGTAACTATCATATAGAATAGTGTAGCAACACACTGTGGTGTTACCACTGTGTAACTATCATATAGAATAGTGTAGCAACACACTGCTGGTGTTACCACTGTGTAACTATCATATAGAATAGTGTAGCAACACACTGTTTGGTGTTACCACTGTGTAACTATCATATAGAATAGTGTAGCAACACACTGCTGGTGTTACCACTGTGTAACTATCATATAGAATAGTGTAGCAACACACTGCTGGTGTTACCACTGTGTAACTATCATATAGAATAGTGTAGCAACACACTGCTGGTGTTACCACTGTGTAACTATCATATAGAATAGTGTAGCAACACACTGCTGGTGTTACCACTGTGTAACTATCATATAGAATAGTGTAGCAACACACTGCTGGTGTTACCACTGTGTAACTATCATATAGAATAGTGTAGCAACACACTGCTGGTGTTACCACTGTGTAACTATCATATAGAATAGTGTAGCAACACACTGCTGGTGTTACCACTGTGTAACTATCATATAGAATAGTGTAGCAACACACTGCTGGTGTTACCACTGTGTAACTATCATATAGAATAGTGTAGCAACACACTGCTGGTGTTACCACTGTGTAACTATCATATAGAATAGTGTAGCAACACACTGCTGGTGTTACCACTGTGTAACTATCATATAGAATAGTGTAGCAACACACTGCTGGTGTTACCACTGTGTAACTATCATATAGAATAGTGTAGCAACACACTGCTGGTGTTACCACTGTGTAACTATCATATAGAATAGTGTAGCAACACACTGCTGGTGTTACCACTGTGTAACTATCATATAGAATAGTGTAGCAACACACTGTTGGTGTTACCACTGTGTAACTATCATATAGAATAGTGTAGCAACACACTGCTGGTGTTACCACTGTGTAACTATCATATAGAATAGTGTAGCAACACACTGCTGGTGTTACCACTGTGTAACTATCATATAGAATAGTGTAGCAACACACTGCTGGTGTTACCACTGTGTAACTATCATATAGAATAGTGTAGCAACACACTGCTGGTGTTACCACTGTGTAACTATCATATAGAATAGTGTAGCAACACACTGCTGGTGTTACCACTGTGTAACTATCATATAGAATAGTGTAGCAACACACTGCTGGTGTTACCACTGTGTAACTATCATATAGAATAGTGTAGCAACACACTGCTGGTGTTACCACTGTGTAACTATCATATAGAATAGTGTAGCAACACACTGCTGGTGTTACCACTGTGTAACTATCATATAGAATAGTGTAGCAACACACTGCTGGTGTTACCACTGTGTAACTATCATATAGAATAGTGTAGCAACACACTGTTGGTGTTACCACTGTGTAACTATCATATAGAATAGTGTAGCAACACACTGCTGGTGTTACCACTGTGTAACTATCATATAGAATAGTGTAGCAACACACTGCTGGTGTTACCACTGTGTAACTATCATATAGAATAGTGTAGCAGGTCTGTGTACAGTGTTGTGGTGCAGTCTGCTGGAAGATGTGTCATTATGGGGCAAACTTTATTGTTATCTTTCATACTGTGCTGCTCCTTAGTTATAAGTTTGTTCATTCTTTCTTTCTGTCTGTCTGTCTGTCTGTCTGTCTGTCTGTCTGTCTGTCTGTCTGTCTCTCTGTCTCTCTCTCTCTCTCTCTCTCTCTCTCTCTCTCTCTCTCTCTCTCTCTCTCTCTCTCTCTCTCTCTCACACACACACACACACACACAGAATGTTCCTGAGATGGGACACAGCAACAAGGGGACACAGTTGGAAGTTGAAGACTCAGATGAATCACAGAGATGTTAGGAAGTATTTCTTCAGTCACAGAGTGGTCGGGAAGTGGAATAGTTTAGGAAGTGATGTAGTGGAGGCGGCTCCATACATAGCTTTAAGAAGAGGTATGGTAAAGCTCATGGAGCAGGGAGAGTGACCCAGTAGCGGCCAGTGAAGAGGCGGGGCCAGGAGCTATGACTCGACCCCTGCAACCACAACTAGGTGAGTACACACACTCGAATCATTTCGTCCAATTTGTAGCTGTTTTCTATGCATTATATGTATATATATATATATATATATATATATATATATATATATATATATATATATATATATATATATTATAGTGTGTGTGTGTGTGTGTTTGTGTGTGTGTGTTTGTGTGTGTGTGTGTTTGTGTGTGTGTGTTTGTGTGTGTGTGTGTTTGTGTGTGTGTGTGTGTGTGTTTGTATGTACTCACCTATTTGTACTCACCTATTTGTGGTTGCAGGGGTCGAGTCATAGCTCCTGGCCCCGCCTCTTCACTGATTGCTACTAGGTCCTCTCTCTCCCTGCTCCATGAGCTTTATCAAACCTAGTCTTAAAACTATGTATGGTTCCTGCCTCCACTATGTCGCTTTCCAAGCTATTCCACTTCCTGACAACTCTATGACTGAAGAAATACTTCCTAACATCCCTTTGACTCATAGGAGTCTTCAACTTCCAATTGTGACCCCTTGTTTCTGTGTCCCCTCTCTGGAACATCTTGTCTCTGTCCACCTTATCTATTCCTCGCAGTATTTTATATGTCGTTATCATGTCTCCCTAACCCTCCTGTCCTCTAGTGTCGTCAGGCCGATTTCCCTTAACCTTTCTTCGTAGGACAATCCCTTAGCTCTGGGACTAGTCTTGTTGCAAACCTTTGCACTTTCTCTAATTTCTTGACGTGCTTGACCAGGTGTGGGTTCCAAACTGGTGCTGCATACTCCAGTATGGGCCTGACGTATATGGTATACAGAGTCTTGAATGATTCCTTGGTGAGGTATTGGAACGCTATTCTTAGGTTTGCCAGCCGCCCGTATGCTGCAGCAGTTATCTGATTGATGTGTGCCTCAGGAGATGTGCTCGGTATTATACTCACCCCAAGATCTTTTCTTTGAGTGAGGTTTGCAGTCTTTGGCCACCTAGACTATACTCTGTCTGCGGTCTTCTTTGCCCTTCCCCGATATTCATGACTTTACATTTGGCAGGGTTAAATTCAAGGAGCAGTTACTGGACCAGGCTTGCAGCCTGTCCAGGTCTCTTTGTATTCCTGCCTGATCCTCGACTGATTTGATTCTTCTCATTAACTTCACATCATCTGCAAACAGGGACACTTCTGAGTCTATCCCTTCCGTTATGTCATTCACATATACCAAAAACAGTACAGGTCCTAGGACTGACCCTTGTGGAACTCCACTCGTCACAGGTGCCCACTCTGACATCTCGTCACGTACCATGACTCGTTGTTGCCTCCCTGTCAGATATTCTCTGATCCATTGCAGTGCTTTTCCTGTTACGTGTGCCTGATCCTCTAGCTTTTGCATTAATCTCTTGTGAGGAACTGTGTCGAACGCCTTCTTGCAGTCCAAAAAATGCAGTCTATCCACCCCTCTCTCGTGTCTTACTTCTGTTACCTTGTCATAAAACTGCAGTAGGTTTGTGACACAGGATTTTCCTTCCCTGAAACCGTGCTGGTTGTCGTTTATAAGCTTGTGTCTTTCTAGGTGCTCCACCATTCTCCTCCTGATGATCTTCTCCATGACTTTGCATACTATACACGTCAGTGACACAGGTCTGTAGTTTAATGCCTCGTGTCTGTCTCCTTTCTTAAAAATTGGGACTACATTTGCCATCTTCCACGCCTCAGGTAGTTGCCCAGTTTCAATGGATGTGTTGAAGATTTGTGTTAGTGGCACACACAACATCTCTGCTCCCTCTCTAAGGACCCACGGAGAAATGTTGTCCGGTCCCACCGCTTTTGAGGTATCGAGTTCACATAGCAGCTTCTTCACCTCCTCCTCGGTTGTGTGTATTTCATCCAGCACTTGTTGGTATACCTCCCTATTCTGAATTCCTGGAGTCCTTCCTGTCTCCTGTGTAAATACTTCTTTAAATCTCATGTTGAGCTCCTCACATACCTCTTGGTCGTTTATTGTGAACTCCCACCTTCCTTTCTCAGCCTGATTACCTGGTCCTTGACTGTTGTTTTCCTCCTGATGTGGCTATACAGCAGCTTCGGGTCAGACTTGACTTTTGATGCTATATCATTTTCATATTGTCGCTGAGCCTCCCTTCTTACCTGTGCATATTCGTTTCTGGCTCTTCGGCTAATCTCTTTATTTTCCTGGGTCCTTTGTCTTCTGTACTTTTTCCATTCTCTATTACACTTACTTTTTGCCTCCCTACACCTCTGGGTGAACCAAGGACTCGTTCTGGTCTTCCCATTACTTCTGTTTCCCTTGGGGACAAACCTCTCCTCTGCCTCTTTGCATTTGGTTGTCACATATTCCATCATTTCTTTTACTGGTTTTCCTGCCAATTCTCTCTCCCACTGAACGTCTTGTAGGAAGTTCCTCATGCCTGTGTAGTCCCCCCTTTTGTAGTTTCGTTTCTCCCTTCCTATTCCTGCTCCCCTCTCCACTTGTAGCTCAACTATATAATCAAAACACAGAACCAAATGATCACTAGCTCCAAGGGGCCTTTCATACGTGATATCCTCGATGTCCGAACTACTCAAGGTGAATACTAGGTCGAGTCTTGCTGGATCATCCCCACCTCTCTCTCTGGTAGTGTCTCTAACATGTTGATGCATGTGTGTGTGTGTGTGTGTGTAAAGCGTTTAATTCCTTTTGGTTATTAAGTACAAGGACTGCTGAAGGCTCTATCCTCCATCTACTGAAACCAAGACAGACACACACTGTCTACTTGTAAAACTATGTGAAATTCAAAGTTATTCAATATGGAAAAAATACTAGAAACTCCAGGGCAGGAAGTGCAACATAAATGTGGGTAAAATAACCTCCTAGCAGATTTTTAGATGGAGCAGACGGCCCAGTGAAGTCTTTGGCTGAGCCAGTGACTTTGTAACTGTTGAATTATGGTCGTGGGGTTTGAACCTTATCCATTCTGCCATTATCAGTAGTCATGTTACAGTTTTGTGTCAAACACTCAGCAATTAATCGCTACATATAATAATAATAATAATAATAATAATAATAATAATAATAATAATAATAATAATAATAATAATAATAATAATAAAACGCATATGTACTCAGTGTAAGTAGTTGTGGTGATTGATGGTAGTAGTAGTACTAGTAGTGGTGGTGAGAGTATGCACTCCCATGTACTATGTGCTCCCATGTACGTCCATGTACTCCCATATAATTCAATGTACTCCTGTACTCCCATGTACTATGTACTCCCATATAATTAAATGTACTCTTATGTACTTCCATGTATTCTCCATGTACTATGTACTCCCATATACTTCCATATATTCCCATGTACTTCCATGTACCCCATATAATCCCATGTACTCCCATATACACCCTCCTACTTCCACCTAATTCCATGTACTTCTATGTACACTCCCATATAATTCCATGTAATTCTATGCACTCCCATGTACATCTATGCAATTCCATGTACTCCCACGTACTCCCATATCATTCCATGTACTCCCACGTACTCCCATATCATTCCATGTACTCCCACGTACTTATATATAATTCCATGTAATCCTATGTACTCCCATGTCCTCTCATGTACTCCCATGTACTCATTCATATTGTCATTTAACTATGTTCACGTACAAACGCAATCATAATTACACAACTAAACGATGCATAACAAAACTGAACTAAAACATTCAAAAAACGGCAAAAAAAATATTTAGAAACAGGTTGAACAGAACGATAATTTCTGGTAAACGGCCGCAAAAACTTCGCTCACATCCATTCCAATATAAATGAAGGAATTTGAATAGCAAAGAGAGTGGAAGATTTTTTTTTTTCAAAGACTTGCGTTTGGTTCTCTAAGGTAAAAAAAAATATTGTTGGAACTTGCCTCATTAACTCTGTCTGCAGGGAAACTCTTCAGAAAAGATTACAGCATTTGGAGAGGGGAAATTCCTATTATTTTTTCCCTTCCCTCGTTCTTTTGGTTCATTTCTAGGGGAAAAGTTGAGGGAAAATATCGATAGGTGTATTGATATTGTCTATCAGATCCATCCAGGTACCTACTTACTGCTAAGTAAACAGGGGCAGCTGTTGTAAGGTGACTAACACCCAGGTACCTACTTACTGCAAGGTAAACATGGGCAGTAGGTGTAAGGTGACTAACACCCAGGTACCTAGTTACTGCAAGGTGAACAAGGACAGCAGTTGTAAGGTAACTAACACCCAGGTACCTACTTACTGCCAGGTGAACAGGGGGGCAGCAGGTGTAAGGAAACATGCTCAACGTTTCACTCGTGAAGGTAATCGAACCCATAATATGTTTCAAGGTGGAAAAGTTCAGATTCAGGAAGGTTATAGGAAAGCACTGGTTTGGTAACAGAGTTGTGGATAAGTGTAACAAACTCCTGAGTACCGTCATAGAAGCTAAAACGTTGTGTAATTTTAAAAATAGGTTGGATAAATACATGAGTGGGTGTGGGTGGGTGTGAGTTGGACCTGACTAGCTTGTGTTACTAGGTCTTATGCCGTGCTCCTTCCTTAAGTGGAAGTGACCTGACTAGGTGGTCATTGGTCTAAGCAGGGGAGTGACATGGACCTGCCGCGTATGGGTCAGTAGGCCTGCTGCAGTGTTCCTCCTTTCTTATGTTCCTAACTTCCTATGTTCTCGTAAGCACGCTACCAACCCAGCCTGTCTTGTTAACTGTATCCACGAGAGGTTGTTTATGTGAAGCCTCGTTAGATAACTAACACATATTTACCGGCTTTTTCTTTTCTAAATATAATAATAATTACTTTATTTACATTAACTTACGTGAGAAAAATTATTTTGTGCTACATAGTGTACATTGTTGTACATTGTTGTACACTATGTAATTCCTTATATTGATCTCCTTCCTCAGCTGTAATTTATCACAGTCATTGACACCATCACTACCACCTCAAACTTCACCATCACAATCATTGACACCATCACTACCACCACAAACTTCACCATCACAATCATTGACATCATCACTACCACCTCAAACTTCACCATCACAAACACTGACACCATCACAACCACCTCAAACTTCACCATCACAAACACTGACACCATCACTACCACCACAAACTTCACCATCACAAACACTGACACCATCTCTACCACCACAAACTTCACCATCACAAACACTGACACCATCACTACCACCTCAAACTTCACCATCACAAACACTGACACCATCACTACCACCACAAACTTCACCATCACAAACACTGACACCATCACTACCACCACAAACTTCACCATCACAAACACTGACACCATCACTACCACCCCAAACTTCACCATCACAAACACTGACACCATCACTACCATCACAACAAACTTCACCATCACAAACACTGCTGACACCATCACTACCACCACAAACTTCACCATCACAAACACTGACACCATCACTACCACCACAAACTTCACCATCACAAACACTGACACCATCACTACTACCACAAACTTCACCATCACAAACACTGATACCATCACTATCACCACAAACTTCACCATCACAAACACTGACACCATCACTACCACCACAACAAACTTCACCATCACAAACACTGCTGACACCATCACTACCACCACAAACTTCACCATCACAAACACTGACACCACTACCACCACAAACTTCACCATCACAAACACTGACACCACTACCACCACAAACTTCACCATCACAAACACTGACACCATCACTACCACCACAAACTTCACCATCACAAACACTGACACCATCACTACCACCACAAACTTCACCATCACAAACACTGACACCATCACTACCACCAAACTTCACCATCACAAACACTGACACCATCACTACCACCACAAACTTCACCATCACAAACACTGACACCATCACTACCACCACAAACTTCACCATCACAAACACTGACACCATCACTACCACCACAAACTTCACCATCACAAACACTGACACCACTACCACCACAAACTTCACCATCACAAACATTGACACCATCACTACCACCACAAACTTCACCATCACAAACACTGACACCATCACTACCACCACAACAAACTTCACCATCACAAACACTGACACCATCACTACCACCACAAACTTCACCATCACAAACACTGATACCATCACTACCACCACAAACTTCACCATCACAAACACTGACACCATCACTACCACCACAACAAACTTCACTAACTAGGTTCTACTATTGTGACTTGTATTCCATAATCAGAACTCTGTATTCACGTAACAAGATTGATTACCTGTATTCTATATTCAGAACTTTGCGCTCAGTAATATCCCACATGTATATTTCGATCCCCTTCTGGGTTATTATTGAGCACTTACAAGTGTTCATTACACTTCAGAACTCTGTGTTCATGTAACAAGACTGATTATTGGTGTTGTTTCAGGGATGACGGCTGGGTATCAGATCTCCAGTGACTCGGATGAGGTGGATTACATTCCCAAACACGTTCCTGCCTCCACTTCCTCTACTGGAAGTCCAGCTAAAGCCTCCCGCCTGCCCAATGTCCTCACCTCGCTGGAGATCCCGCCAGCCTACCTGGAGGAAATCCTTCGGCCCAAGAAGTCTCCTAGCAACAACGAAGAGTTCCATTATCAGCACCAGAGACTCTATCAACCGCACTACCAATATAGTCAGTCCCCAGAACACCTCCAGCCTCACCCCCACCCACTTAACTCCCAGTATGGACAGTCCCAGGGACCTCACGGTTATCAAGACCACACCTCCCTGGGACACAAGTACAGCCCGCAGATGTACCAGGAAGACCCCAAATTTCGCGGAGAGTATTTCGAAAACCAGCAATATTTTGGACAGAAATTCAAGTACCAGCAGTACCAGCGCTTGAACGCCAATGGTCAAAAAGTCGAGGGTCAGTATTATAATGGTCAACATCCGCAAGATTCAAAGTTTCAATACCAGTATTACTCAAACCAGAACCACCAGTCACAAAATCTGGACTCACAGGTGGAGTCCAAATCTGCTGATAATTCCGTTCCCAGTGGTGCTTACACTGGCAGCATTAACAATGGTGCATCCACAGTTGGTATTTCCACTGGTGGGATTTACCCTGGAAGTGTTCCTTCCAGTATTGTGTACCCTGGTAATACTAACCCCAGTGGTGCTTACACTGGCGGTGTTTACACTGGCAGTGTTCCTTCCAGTGTTGTGTACCCTGGTAATACTAACCCCAGTGGTGCTTACACTGGCGGTGTTTACACTGGCAGTGTTTACGCTGGCGATATTTATTCTGGTTCTAACGACGTTGTCTACGGTAATGTTGAAAGTTCCAGCTCACAGTGGTCCAGAAGTGCGTCTCATGAGAACGAGAAAGATGATCCCCTTGGAGGACGTCAAGTAGAGAGTACCTCGATAGGACCAAGATTTGACAGGACTCTTCCCAGGAAAGTGACAGTACAGACGGGCAAGACAGCCGAGCTGTCCTGCAGGGTACTTGACAGCGCCGAGAAGTCAGTAAGTAGTAACTTCATTGAATAATATAGATCTTAAACACTCTCACTAGGAATAAACAGAAGGGTGGACGACAGGCTCGAACCATGGTCGAACCTCTCATCCACTTTTCTGTTTATTCATTGACAGTCGTTTATTACGACTTAATCTGAGTCCAATGTGCAACTCTTGGGTTGTGTTGTACATGTGCCTAATTTATCAACTAATCTACAAACTGAATCTGGAAAGTAGACAACGTTTCGGTCTGTTCTGAGCTATTAAGTCACGTTTTGATTTAGAAAAAATCGTAAGCAAACACAAAGATATATTAGAAAACTTTTCGGTGAATTATATTAAATTTGTGTTTATTTTGTCCCTCTTGTCGGTATTTTATACCATTTATCTCCATAATTATATCATTAATTGTCAAGGATTAATATATTAAAATATTTTGATTTAACAGCAAGGATAATGTGATCGTTGTCTGAATCCGTTTATTACGAATTCATGTCACATTGCGACCTGTAGATAAATGGTCCAGAGAACCGACAAGTTGATAAATTAGACACATGTGCAACACTTGGGTATTTTTGTTGGGGAAACGTTTCGCCCCCACAGCAGCTCCATGGAGCTGAACTCTTCTCCAGGCTGAGGGACTGACCACCTCATACTTTTTCTCCAAGGTTGATAGACTGATTACATCATTTTGTATTTGACTGAAGAAGCCTACTGTGTAGGCGAAACGTTTCATCAATAGATACCCCACTGTTGCATATGTCTTAATCTTTCACTTGGGTATCTTTATTATGGAAACGTTTCGCCACACAGTGCCTTCATCAGTTCAATACAAAGAGTGGTGAAGATCAGGAGTTTGAGTAATCAGTCCCTCAGTCTTGATCAAATTGATGGACTGATTACATCAACTACAAGCTATGGGACTGATTACCTCAAACTCTTTATCTCCACAATTCTTTGTGTTGGACTGATGAAGCCACTGTATGGCGAAACAATAATGATACCCAAGTGTTGTACTTGTGTCTAATTTACCACGTTTCAACCCCACTGCTGCCAAATTTCCTAACAGATGTTCTTTCATTTTGGTTTCTTAAGGAGAAATAGTTAATGGACCTGGGAGGAAAAATTCTGTAATTGACCATAACCTTGAGTAAGGATTCGGGGCAGCTGCGCACCCTTGCTGTACACTGCGCACCCTTGCTGTACACTGCGCACCCTTGCTGTATACTGCGCACCCTTGCTGTACACTGCGCACCCTTGCTGTATACTGCGCACCCTTGCTGTACACTGCGCACCCTTGCTGTACACTGCGCACCCTTGCTGTACACTGCGCACCCTTGCTGTATACTGCGCACCCTTGCTGTACACTGCGCACCCTTGCTGTATACTGCGCACCCTTTCTGTACACTGCGCACCCTTGCTGTACACTGCGCACCCTTTCTGTACACTGCGCACCCTTGCTGTATACTGCGCACCCTTGCTGTACACTGCGCACCCTTGCTGTATACTGCGCACCCTTGCTGTATACTGCGCACCCTTGCTGTACACTGCGCACCCTTGCTGTATACTGCGCACCCTTGCTGTACACTGCGCACCCTTGCTGTATACTGCGCACCCTTGCTGTATACTGCGCACCCTTGCTGTATACTGCGCACCCTTGCTGTATACTGCGCACCCTTGCTGTACACTGCGCACCCTTGCTGTATACTGCGCACCCTTGCTGTACACTGCGCACCCTTGCTGTATACTGCGCACCCTTGCTGTATACTGCGCACCCTTGCTGTATACTGCGCACCCTTGCTGTATACTGCGCACCCTTGCTGTATACTGCGCACCCTTGCTGTATACTGCGCACCCTTGCTGTATACTGCGCACCCTTGCTGTACACAGCGCACCCTTGCTGTACACTGCGCACCCTTGCTGTATACTGCGCACCCTTGCTGTACACAGCGCACCCTTGCTGTTCACAGCACACCCTTGCTGTACACTGCGCACCCTTGCTGTACACTGCGCACCCTTGCTGTATACTGCGCACCCTTGCTGTATACTGCGCACCCTTGCTGTACACAGCGCACCCTTGCTGTACACTGCGCACCCTTGCTGTATACTGCGCACCCTTGCTGTACACAGCGCACCCTTGCTGTTCACAGCGCACCCTTGCTGTACACTGCGAACCCTTGCTGTATACTGCGCACCCTTGCTGTACACTGCGCACCCTTGCTGTACACTGCGCACCCTTGCTGTACACTGCGCACCCTTGCTGTACACTGCGCATCCTTGCTGTACACTGCGCACCCTTGCTGTACACAGTGCACCCTTGCTGTTCACAGCGCACCCTTGCTGTACACTGCGCACCCTTGCGCACCCTCGCTGTACACTGCGCACCCTTGCGCACCCTCGCTGTACACTGCGCACCCTTGCTGTACACAGCGCACCCTCGCTGTACACTGCGCACCCTTGCTGTACACAGCGCACCCTCGCTGTACACTGCGCACCCTTGCTGTACACATACGCACCCTCGCTCTACACATACGCACCCTCGCTCTACACATACGCACCCTCGCTCTACACATACGCACCCTCGCTCTACACATACGCACCCTCGCTCTACACATACGCACCCTCGCTCTACACATACGCACCCTCGCTCTACACATACGCACCCTCGCTCTACACATACGCACCTCGCTCTACACATACGCACCCTCGCTCTACACATACGCACCCTCGCTCTACACATACGCACCTCGCTCTACACATACGCACCTCGCTCTACACATACGCACCCTCGCTCTACACATACGCACCCTCGCTCTACACATACGCACCTCGCTCTACACATACGCACCCTCGCTCTACACATACGCACCCTCGCTCTACACATACGCACCCTCGCTCTACCATAGCACCTCGCCTACACATACGCACCCTCGCTCTACACATACGCACCCTCGCTCTACATACGCACCTCGCTCTACACATACGCACCTCGCTCTACACATACGCACCTTCGCTCTACACATACGCACCCTCGCTCTACACATACGCACCCTCGCTCTACACATACGCACCTCGCTCACATACGCACCCTCGCTCTACATACGCACCCTCGCTCTACACATTCGCACCTCGCTCTACACATACGTACCCTCGCTCTACACATACGCACCCTCTCTCTACACATACGCACCCTCGCTCTACACATACGCACCCTCGCTCTACACATACGCACCCTCGCTCTACACATACGCACCCTCGCTCTACACATACGTACCCTCGCTCTACATACGCACCTCTCTCTACACATACGCATCGCTCTACTCGCACCCTCGCTCTACACATACGCACCCTCGCTCTACACATACGCACCCTCCCTGGATAACCACTGTTTCTGAAAGTCCGGTCAGCAAATCATGACTGAGTCTACACCCTTAAAAACGTGTGCTAATTTTGGCCATCAATGCGGTTTTGTGTGTTAGGTAAAATGATAAATGCAACTATGTAATGTGACATTTTATTGTGGCAACGTTTCGCTCTCCAGGAGCTTTTGTCAACATCCTGTACCTTTCACCCAGGTAGATTTGTTTGTGACTTGATAATGCCCAATGTGTTAGCGAAACGTTGTCAATAAAGGATCACATTATACTGCTTATGTGTTTATATTTCAGTCAACATCAATCTGTGGGATTTTTAAGTGTCCCGATTAAGGCTGCCGCGTTACTTTGTGGTTGAATGTCACGTGGATAAATACCACGACCCGAGGAATAGCCGGTAATGTGTTCCTAATTTGTGGCCACAGAAGTAACTCATATGTATTACCAGACCTCGAACTGGGAACCTTTGAAGTCTTCAAATTGCTACAGCTCTTGGGGATTACCACTGCAGTTTCGATTTGTTCCTGGTACCATTGAGGCCTCGTGTGGGATAGATTTAATGAGAAGGGAACCTGGGAGGAAATTCATTACCTACCTGGAATGGTAATAATAATGATATATATTTCTACAAGTATATGATACAACTTATACAAGCCATAGCTGACATCAATGACCTATTATATAGAAAATCCTTGGTTATGCAGAGCATTTCCCGCAACTTGGGTTAATTTTGTCCCCAGGATGCGACCCACACCAGTCGGCTAACACCCAGGTACCTACTTACTGCTAGGTGAACAGGGACAGCAGGTGTCTTAAGGAAACGCGCCCAATGTTTCCACCCGTACCGGGGATCGAACCACGGACACTCAGTGTGTGAGATGAGATCGCTACCAACCAAGCTACGGGACACCTCATTTAAATAATTTAGAAAACAGACAAGTTGAAGAATTTTACATTTTTGCAACTTTTAGAAATGTTTCTTGTGGAAACGTTGAACCAGCAAGCGGCTTCCTCAGTCCGGCACAGAGGTAGAAGATGAAGAGTTTGAGGTAATCAGTCCCTCAATTTTGAGTCGATGTATTCAGTCCATCAATCATAGTGGACTGGACAATCTTGATGTATTGTCTCTTTAGGACATAATTCACATATTCTCAAGTTAATTCCCCACATTGGCGGACAGTTATTGTGCCATTTAACCTTCTTTTTGGAAGTAAGTGAAAAGGCAAACGAACATAGGCAGCAGATTGTTAGTGCAGATATTGTAACACGAGATTTTGGTCCTGTCTGCGTATGTGTCGACGCTGCTGGCTGTCGACGCTGCTGGCTGTCGGGGCGTCGAGCAGAGTTTGTAGTTTGTTGTTTTTGAAAAATGATGATATCATCATAAGATAAAAATGGAGGAACACTGCAGAAGGCCTACTGGCCCATATAAGGCAGGTCCTTATCAAAACCATCCCTTCCTAAAGCTACCCAAGAATTTACTCCCGTACCCACGACACCATCATACCCAGCCCCTCCCACTCATACATTTGGCCAGTCTCTTTTTAAAGCGACCCAGGGTCCTGGCCTCGAGAAATAAACACAAAAGCAGTGGCGTTCCACAAGGATCAGTTTTGGGCCCATTGTTGTTCATAATTTACATAAATGACCTTGATGAACATAAGAACATAAGAACATAAGAATGGAGGAACACTGCAGAAGGCCTACTGGCCCATACAAGGCAGGTCCTTATCAAAACCACCACTACCTAAGAATTTACTCCTGTACTCACGACACTAATCAAACCCAGCCCCTCCCACTCATATATTTGTCCAATCTCTTTTTAAAGCCACCCAAGGTCCTAGCCTCTATCACCCTAATCGGAAGATTGTTCCACGCATCTACAACTCTGTTCGAAAACCAGTACTTGCCTATGTCCTTTCTAAATCTAAATTTATCCAATTTAAATCCGTTATTTCTCGTTCTTACTTGGTTCGATATCCTCAGTATTTTATTAATATCTCCTTTGTTTATGCCCATCATCCACTTGTACACCTCGATGATATCTCCCTCATTCTACGTCTCTCCAGAGAGTGGAGATTCAATGCTCTAAGTCTATCTTCATACGGGAGATTTCTTATACTGTAAATCATTTTAGTCATTCTTCTTTGTATGTTCTCCAATGAATCTATATCCATCCTGTAGTAAGGAGACCAAAACTGAGCTGCATAATCCAAATGAGGTCTCACTAGTGATGTATAGAGCTGTAAAATAACTTTTGGACTTCTGTTGCTTATACTTCTTGAAATAAATCCTAGTAATCTGTTAGCCTTATTGCGCACACTTAGGCACTGTTGTCTTGGCTTTAGATTTCTGCTTACCATGACTCCCAAGTCTTTTCACATTCTGTATGATCAAGCTCAACTTCACCTAGTTTATAAATTCGAGGGATATTTTCATTACCAACGACTAGCACCTTACACTTGTCCACATTGAACTTCATCTGCCACTTTTCAGACCAAGACATTAATTTATCCAAATCCTCCTGGAGTTCACTGGTATCCTCCTCAGAATGAATTATACGGCCTATTTTTGTATCATCAGCAAATTTACTCATGTCACTTGCAATTCCTTCATCAAGGTCATTAATGTAAATTATGAACAACAATGGGCCCAAAACTGATCCTTGTGGAACGCCACTAGTGACAAATCCCCATTCAGATTTGACCCCATTAATGGAAACTCTCTGCTTTCTATTGGTAAGCCATGCCTCTATCCATGCTAGAACTTTACCTCCTATACCATGAGCTGCCGAATTGCAAGTGACATGAGTAAATTTGCTGATGATACAAAAATAGGTCGTATAATTCATTCTGAGGAGGATACCAGTGAACTCCAGGAGGATTTGGATAAATTAATGTCTTGGTCTGAAAAGTGGCAGATGAAGTTCAATGTGGACAAGTGTAAGGTGCTAGTCGTTGGTAATGAAAATATCCTCGAATTTATAAACTAGGTGAAGTTGAGCTTGATCATACAGAATGTGAAAAGACTTGGAGTCATGGTAAGCAGAAATCTAAAGCCAAGACAACAGTGCCTAAGTGTGCCAATAAGGCTAACAGATTACTAGGATTTATTTCAGAAGTATAAGCAACAGAAGTCCAAAAGTTATTTTACAGCTCTATACATCACTAGTGAGACCTCATTTGGATTATGCAGCTCAGTTTTGGTCTCCTTACTACAGGATGGATATAGATTCATTGGAGAACATACAAAGAAGAATGACTAAAATGAGGATATCGAACCAAGTAAGAACGAGAAATAACGGATTTAAATTGGATAAATTTAGATTTAGAAAGGACATAGGCAAGTACTGGTTTTCGAACAGAGTTGTAGATGCGTGGAACAATCTTCCGAGTAGGGTGATAGAGGCTAGGACCTTGGGTGGCTTTAAAAAGAGATTGGACAAATATATGAGTGGGAGGGGCTGGGTTTGATTAGTGTCGTGAGTACAGGAGTAAATTCTTAGGTAGTGGTGGTTTTGATAAGGACCTGCCTTGTATGGGCCAGTAGGCCTTCTGCGGTGTTCCTCCATTCTTATGTTCTTATGTTCTAATGTGATCCTTTATTGACAACGTTTCGCCCACGGCCATCAAGTTACAAGCAGATCTACCATAGTGTAGCTGTTTTATATCTCTGAAAGGATTCTTGATCCAAGGAACTGTAACTACTCTAGAAACCGATTATATGTCATTCCTACGAGCGATTAACGACCCCGCACGGTTTTAGCGCTCTACCGTGAGGGTTAAGATTCATCTTGCATCCGACAGGTGTCGTGGATGAGGCACGAGGACCTGCACATCCTGTCCGTCGGCAAGTACAAGTACAGCACGGACGAGAGGGTGTCCGTGAGGTGGGAGGAGGGTCGTCAGGAGTGGGTGCTGACCATTGAGAAGGTGAAGCAGGAGGATGCTGGCATGTACGAGTGTCAGGTGTCAGCCAAGCCTGTCCTTAGCTTCATTGTCAGCCTTGATGTTGTAGGTGAGTCACCTGTGCTTCTACCTAGTACAAGTACCTATTTATTATCTATTTGCAAGCACCTATTTACAAGTACCTGTTTATTACCTATTTACAAGTACCTGTTTATTACCTATTTACAAGTACCTGTTTAGTATCTATTTACAAGTACCTATTTATTACCTATTTACAAATATCTATTATTACCTATTCACAAGTACCTATTTACAAATACCTATTTATTACCAATTTACAAATACCTATTTATTACCAATTTACAAATACCTATTTATTACCAATTTACAAATACTTATTGCCTATTTACAAGTACCTATTACCTATTTACAATTACCTTTTACAAGTAACTATTTATTACCTATTTACAAGTACCTATTTACAATAACCTATTTGTTACTTTAGAAGATCAGTACTTTTGGTCAGTCTTAAATAATTCGTATTTTTTTTTAATTTACAGTTTTGTGTGTGTGTGTGTGTGTGTGTGTGTGTGTGTGTGTGTGTGTGTGTGTGTGTGTGTTGCGTGTGTGTGTGTGTTCCATACTTGTGTTTATGAATTCTTAAATACATTTCATATACTTTCTTCTCTTCGCATTTGGAAAAAAAAAATTATTAAGTGAATGGATTGTTTTCATTTTAAGGGAAAAATGCATAGTTGGTTTCCTTACATTTAACTCTGTACTTCGTGGGTCCAGCACCAGCAGCCTGGCTCATCAGGGCATCCACCAGGAGGCCTAGTCTGGTAGTAGGCTAGGAGCCGTTGACCCCCTTAACATACTCACGGAAGACTCCATAAGATCATAAGAAGGAGCACCGCTGCAGGCCTAGTGGCCCATGCTAGTCAGGTTCAAGTCACCTACTGGCCCATGCTAGTCAGGTTCAAGTCACCTACTGACCCATGCTAGTCAGGTTAAAGTCTACTAATGTCCTAAGCTAGTCAGGTCCAATTCACCTACTGGCCCATGCTAGCCAGGTCCAAGTCACCTACTGTCCTAAGCAAGTCAGGTCCAAGTCACCTACTGGCCTAAGCTAGCCAGGTCCAAGTCACCTGCTGGCCTAAGCTAACCAGGTTCAAGTCACCTACTGGCCCATACTAGCCAGGTCCAAGTCACCTACTGGCCTAAGCTAGCCAGGTTCAAGTCACCTACTGTCCTAAGCTAGTCAGGTTCAATTCACCTACTGGCCTAAGCTAGTCATGTTCAAGTCACCTACTGACCCATACTAGTCAGGTTCAAGTCTCCTAATGTCCTAAGCTAGTCAGGTCCAATTCACCTACTGGCCCATGCTAGCCAGGTCCAAGTCACCTACTGTCCTAAGCAAGTCAGGTCCAAGTCACCTACTGGCCCATGCTAGTCAGGTCCAAGTCACCTACTGGCCTAAGCTAGAGAGGTCCAAGTCATCTACTGGCCTAAGCTAGCCAGGTCCAAGTCACCTACTGGCCTAAGCTAGCCAGGTCCAAGTCACCTACTGGCCTAAGCTAGCCAGGTCCAAGTCACCTGCTGGCCTAAGCTAACCAGGTTTAAGTCACCTACTGGCCCATGCTAGCCAGGTCCAAGTCACCTACTGGCCTAAGCTAGCCAGGTTCAAGTCACCTACTGTCCTAAGATAGTCAGGTTCAATTCACCTACTGGCCTAAGCTAGTCAGGTTCAATTCACCTACTGGCCTAAGCTAGCCAGGTTCAAGTCACCTACTGGCCCATGCTAGCCAGGTCCAAATCACCTACTGGCCTAAGATAGTCAGGTGCAAGTCACCTACTGGCTTAAGCTAGTCAGGTCCAAGTCACCTACTGGCCTAAGCTAGTCAGGAGCACTGCATCAGACATATTAGCACAAGCTAGTCAGGTCCATCTCACACCCACCCACACCCAGGTAGGTAGTAGTAACCGTCCCGTGGCCTGGTTGGCAACGCTCTTGCTTCACAATATCCGTGGTTCGATCCCCGGCAAGGGCGTGTTCCCTTACACATGTCCCGTTTACCTAGCAAGCAAGTAGGTACCTGGGTGTTATTGGAATGGTGTGGGTGGCATCCTGGGGGACAAGATTGAGGACCACAATGGAAATAAGACAGCCAGTCCTTGATGACACACTGACTTTCTTGGGTTATCCTGGGTGGCTAACCCTCCGGGGTTAAAAATCCGAACAAGATCTTATCTATGAAAGTATTTCTCGTATCTTTGAAGTTTCTTCTTAAGTACTTTCACTCCTAGTACCCTCTCCAGTACATCCACTCCTAGCTCCCTCTCCAGTACATCCACTCCTAGCTCCCTCTCCAGTACATCCACTCCTAGCTCCCTCTCCAGTACATACACTTCTAGCTCCCTCTCCAGTACATCCACTCCTAGCTCCCTCTCCAGTACATCCACTCCTAGTACCCTCTTTAGTACATCCACTCCTAGCTCCCTCTCCAGTACATCCACTCCTAGTTCCCTCTCCAGTACATCCACTCCTAGTTCCCTCTCCAGTACATCCACTCCTAGTTCTCTCTTCAGTACATTCACTCCTAGTACCCTCTCCAGTGCATCCACTCCTAGTACCCTCTCCAGTACATCCACTCCTAGTTCTCTCTTCAGTACATCCACTCCTAGTACCCTCTCCAGTACATCGACTCCTAGTTTCCTTTCCAGTACATCGACTCCTAGTCTCTCTCCAGTACATCCTCTCTTCTGAACAAATAAGACACAGGTGTAACTCTTGGGTATCTTACTGTGGAGACATTTCGCCCCCCAGTCTCTTTATCAGTCCAACACGGGCCAGGAGCTGTGAATCGACCCCTGCAATCACAAATAGGTGAGTACAGAGAATAATCCTGGAGATTGTGGAAAAAGCTGAGACGTAATTTCTATTGTGGAAACGTTTCGCCCCACACTGGCTTCATCAGTCCAGTACAAAAAAATGGTAAAGATCAGCAGGAGTTTGAGGTAATCAGTCCCTCAGTCTTGATAAGAAAGCAGCATGTGCTGGATAGTTACGATTATAACCATTTTATTTTTCCCAGCGCGAAAAATGGTCTTATATTCCGTAGACAGGTGAGGGGAAGCAGTCGTAGACGGCATCACCTTGAACAAATCCTCAGGTGGAAGTAGGTCATAACTATAGGTTAGACAAGCGTAGAATTCCCTGTATCAAGATCCCAAGATGTTGCTGAGTCTGACAGGAATGTAGATAAATGATATAGGACTGATGAAGCCACTGTGGGGCGAAACGTTTCCTCAATAAAAATGCCCAAGTGTTGTACATGTGTCTAATTTATCAACTTGTCGGTTCTATGAACTATTCATCTACAAATGAATATGGGTTGTGAGGGGGGGGAGGGTTAAGGTATAGTGGGAAAGGTGTGATGTGAAGGATGGAGGATGGAAGTGAGAGGAGAATAATTAGTGATGTTTCGACTCGCGAAATCGTAATAACACGATTGCAAACGAATCACAGAATGGATGGGATTGAAACCCTTTCGTGTTTTAGGACAGTCTTACCGTGGGTTCGACTCACACTCGTTCTGTGGGTAATTTGTGTTGTTTGAAGGATTTTGGTGAGGTAGAACAATCTTGAATTTCATTCTATTTAAAAACACAGGTATCTGGCTCTTGTTTACGCAAGCAGCAGCTCCTTGCTTATACAAGCACTATATACCCGCTCTGTCTCTCTATATGTCCCTTTCTCTCTGTCTCTCTGTCTCTCTCTCTCTCTCTCTCTCTCTCTCTCTCTCTCTCTCTCTCTCTCTCTCTCTGTCTCTCTGTCTCTCTCTCTCTCTCTCTGTCCCTCTGTCTCTGTCTGTCTGTCTGTCTGTATGTCTGTCTGTCTCTGTCTCTGTCTGTCTGTCTGTCTGTCTGTCTGTCTGTCTGTCTGTCTGTCTCTGTCTCTGTCTCTGTCTGTCTTCTGTCTGTCTGTCTCTCTCTCTCTCTCTCTCTCTCTCTCTCTCTCTCTCTCTCTCTCTCTCTCTCTCTCTCTCTCTCTCTCTCTCTCTCTCTCTCTCTTCTCTCTTCTCTTCTCTCTCTCTGTCCCTCTGTCTCTGTCTCTGTCTGTCTGTCTGTCTGTCTGTCTGTCTGTCTGTCTCTGTCTCTGTCTCTGTCTGTCTGTCTGTCTGTCTGTCTGTCTGTCTGTCTGTCTGTCTGTCTGTCTGTCTGTCTGTCTGTCGTCTGTCTGTCTGTTGTCTGTCTGTCTGTCTGTTGTCTGTCTGTCTGTCTGTCTGTCTCTGTCTCTGTCTGTCTGTCTGTCTGTCTGTCTGTCTGTCTGTCTGTCTGTCTGTCTGTCTGTCTGTCTGTCTCTGTCTCTGTCTCTCTCTGTCTGTCTGTCTCTCTCTCTCTCTCTCTCTCTCTCTCTCTCATATACAAACAGATGTTCATTAGCTATCATTCATCATACAAAAATTGAACCAGGATTTACTGGATTAACCTGCCTTCATTATCCTTACCTGTCACAGAACTGCCTCTGTGCGGCCAACTCTCCTCACATGATGCTGCTGCTGATGCTATGTTGTGTTTCTCTCCCACACACACACACACACACACACACACACACACACACACACACACACACACACACACACACACACACACATACACACACACACACACACACGGGAGAGAGAGGGATGCCTGGTTTGAATAGTTTTGCACTGCAAGAAGGCTTGTGACACACTATAGAACAAAAGCCTGGAACAAAAGCTAAAATAACAGGAAGACACTAACAATTGATGAAGGAATACTTAACAGGAAGGGAACAATGAGTGATTGTTGGGGGAAAAATATTTCTGAATATGCACCTGTGAGGAGTGCGGTTCCATAATGCTTCTTCTTTTTACATTTTGTAATGTATACAGGAGAAGGAGTTACTAGCCTCTTGCTCCAGGCATTTTAGTCGCCTCTTACGACACGCATGGCTTACGGAGGAAGGATTCTTCTCCACTTCTCCATGGAGTTAAACTTAATTATTTCAATATGTGTCATCAACAATGCAAATTCTGAAAAGGGAATCAGAGAAATTAAAAAGATCTTATGTTAAGAAGATATTTTGTTATCACTTGTTTCACAATTTCCACAATTCCCAACCGAAACAAAAAAAAATGAAGGGAATGAGAGACTGAAAATAATAAAAGAAAGTTGTATGTGGTATTTACGAATGAAAAAATAATCACAAAGAACAAGTGATATCAAATATGTGAGATAAAGACAGTGAAAAATACATTCACAAGATCCTCTAAGTTTCGTCTCGTGTTGTATAAATCTGGTTATAACTATAACTATAATTTTTAAAGGGAGGAGAGGGGTAAGCCAGTGTAAGGCCTCAGTCAGATGACCAAAAGCTCCAACGGCGGTTCATCATCTACGACCCTCGTCAGGAAACACTTGTCCTGTTTCCTGACGAACCTTACCTGACCTAACCTGGGCAGGGCGGGTATATAAGGAGGACGTGGCAGTCCTATTAAATCAGGGTATACTTAAATCTCCATTTTAGGGATTAAAATATTTAATGCAGCCTTAATGACCCTTTGAGAAGTCGACAGGCTTATAGACCCAGTTAACCAGCCAACCTGATCAGTGAGTTACCTGGTAACATTATTTACCTTATATGTTTCCGTTCCAGTATTATCTGGGACACACATCTTAAGGCAGCCATTAGCAAATTTTTTCCTTGTCACAGATCACTTAACACTCGTGGCATTTTCCCTCTCGTGTCATAATGTTTCGTTGCCTCAAGTACTGAGATATGTACTTCAGTTCCATCTTAACACATTTATTTCCTCTATCCATCTTTCATTCCGCTATTTTTTTATATTCTCTCCACCTTGTTCCTTTCTGGATTGTCTTGTTGCTTTCATCTTTCACACGTCGTTGCAGACTTCTCCAGCAACTTCTGCTTTCCTCCTCGCTCAGCTCTGCTGTAAAGTTGGGCAGCATCTTAAGTTGTGTCTTAACAGCAGACATCTGGGAGCAGACCTCATATGGTATGCACCGTCATGTCTGGATCCAAAGGTCG
>WNWK01009949.1:0-17500 GCA_009830355.1 Cherax destructor | reverse complement strand
ACTCACGGTACTCAGCGACCTGTCTATGTCTACTGGTACCACCATAATAAGGTAAGTGTACTGGTACCACCATAATAAGGTAAGTGTACTGGTACTGCCTTAATAAGGTAGGTCTACTGGTACCACAATAATACGGTAGGTCTACTGGTACCACCATAATAATGTAGGTCTACTGGTACCACCATAATAAGGTAGGTCTGTTGGTACCACCACACAACACACACAGACACAGTGAAGAGGCGGGGCCAGGAGCTGTGACTCGACCCCTGCAACCACAACTAGGTGAGTACAGACACGCCTGGATTATACCTGGAGAGGGTTTCGGGGGTCAACGCTCCCGCGGTCCGGTCTGAAACCAGGCATCGTGGTGGATATGGGTCTGATCAACCACGCTGTTACTGCTGGCTACACGTAAACCGACGTAAAATCCACAGTTCGGCTGGTCAGGTACCGACTTTAGGTGCCTGTCCAGTGCCTTCGTGAAGACAGCCAGGGGTCTATTGGTAATCCCCTTTATGTATGCTGGGAGGCAGTTGAACAGTCTTGGGCCCCTGACACTTATTGTGTCCTCTCTCAGTGTACTCGTGGCGCCCCTGCTTTTCATTGGGGGAATGTTGCATCTCCTGCCGAGTCTTTTGCTTTCGTAGGGAGCGATTTTCGTGTGCAAGTTTGGTACTTATCCCTCCAGGATTTTCCAAGTGTATATTATCATGTATCTCGCCTGCGTTCCAGAGAATACAAATCAAGGAATTTGTATAGAAAAATCATAGAAGGCAAAGAATTAGTTTCTGGCAGAAGAGTCAGAGACGAATATGCAGGGATACGGAGGGAGGCCCAGCGGCAATACGAGAATGACATAGCATCAAAAGCCAAGTCTGACCCAAAGCTGTTGTACAGCCACATCAGCAGGAAAACAGTCAAGGACCAGGTAATCAGGATGAGGAAGGAAGGAAGGAGGGAAGATCACAAAAAAATACCAGGATGTATGTGAAGAGATTTATTGAGGTATTGTTAGAGGAAACAGAAAGGCCTCCAGCAAACCGAGGCGGTAGAGTGCACCAGTAGGCATTGGACACACTACACACAATCAGGGAGGAATTAAAAACAACTGCTATGTGAGCTAGATAATTCGAAGGCGGTGGGCCCAGATAACATCTCTCCCTGGGTCCTGAGAGAGGGAGTAGAGGTACTACTGTGTGTGCCACTAGCAACAATTTTAAACAGATTATAGAAACAGGGCGACTACCTGAGGTGTGGAAGACAGCAAACGTAGTTCCAATTAAAAAAAGCATACAGGCAGCATTAATCTACAATCTGTGTCACTAACATGTATAATATGTAAAGTTATGGAGATGATTATCAGAAGAGTGGTGGAGCACCTAGAAAGGAGTGGGTTCCTACATGACAACCAGCACGGCTTCAGGGACAGAAAATCCTGTATCACAAATCTACTGGAGTTCTATGACAAGGTAACAGAAGTAAGACAGGAGAAAGAGGGATGGGTAGATTGAATTTTTCTTTGTAATAATTTTGACACTACCGCAAAAGAGACTGGTAGAAAAGCTAGAGGAGCAGACAGGAATAACATGAGAAGCAGTACAATGGGTCATGGCATGCCTGACAGGAAGGAAACAACGAGTGATGGTACGTGACGAGATGTCGGAATGAGTGCATGTGACGAGTGGGGTTCCACAAGGATCAGTCCTTGAACAGGCTACAAACCTATTTCGACAAATGGCTCCTGGAGTTGAACCCCACCAAGGCAAAGTTGTGAAGCTTGGGGATGGACGAAAAAGACCGCATTTTTTACTAAATTGGTCATTTGTATTTGAATTCTATGAAAGTATCTTCCATTAACCTAACTCAGACACCTGCCTCGTTAGCCAGACTAACCAGCTCTATACGGCGTAAGCTGTCAATGACCCTATAAACTCAAACAAAAAAAGAAGCCATCATACTCCGTGTGTCAGGTATTGTTGTACTTAGTGTCACATCTGCGCCTCACCACGACTCGACGATGCCAGGCACCTGCCTCTCAACATTATGTGTGTATTTATGAATAAAAATTCTAGGTGCGTGAATGTATGAGGTCATATGCATACGTGAGGAAGGGAGGGAGAGAGGTGTTGGGGAAGAGAGAAGGCGGATTCTGGTGTTAGGAAGTCAAGAAGGGAGAACAGGAGGCGTGTAGAGACAGGGAAGGAAGGAAGGAAGGCAGTTCTGATGGAGAAAAGCGTTAAGGAAGGAAGGATGGAGTCATCAGGGAGGGAGGGAAGGATGAAGTCATCAGGGAGGGAAGGATGAAGTCATCAGGGAGGGAAGGATGCAGTAATTAGTGAGGAAAGGATGCAGTAATCAGGGAGGGAAGGATACAGTCATCAGGGCGGGAAGGATGGAGTCATCAGGGAGGGAAGGATGGAGTCATCAGGGAAGAAAGATGGGGTCATCAGGGAGGGAAGGATACAGTCATCAGGGAGGGAAGGATACAGTCATCAGTGAGGGAAGGATACAGTCATCAGGGAGTGAAGGATAGTCATCAGGGAGGGAAAGATGGGGTCATCAGGGAGGGAAGGATACAGTCATCAGGGAGGGAAGGATACAGTCATCAGGGAGGGAAGGATACAGTCATCAGGGAGGGAAGGATACAGTCATCAGGGAGTGAAGGATAGTCATCAGGGAGTGAAGGATAGTCATCAGGGAGGAAAGGATGGAGTCATCAGGGAGTGATGGAGGAGGGAGTGTAGCAACAACGGTCTGATGGTTGGAATATAAATGTCATTATCTTCTGGTGTGGGAACCTCAAGAAAACGAACACGTTTAGAAATTGCCGAGAATTATACGTAGAAGGAGAGCATTGGATGGAACCCAGCCAGTACTACGCCAGTACACTCAGTACCACCCCAGTACCACCCAGTGCACCCAGTACCACCCCAGTGAACCTAGTACCACCCCAGTGCACCCAGTACCACCCCAGTGCACCCAGTACCACCCCAGTGTACCCAGTACCACCCCAGTGTACCCAGTACCACCTAATATCATCCCAGTACCACCCCAGTGCACCCAGTATCATCCTAGTACCACACCAGGGCACCCAGTACCACCCCAGTGCACCCAGTACCACCCCAGTGCACCCAGTACCACCTCAGTGAACCTAGTACCACCCCAGTGCACCCAGTACCACCCCAGTGCACCCAGTACCACCCCAGTGTACCCAGTACCACCTAATATCATCCCAGTACCACCCCAGTGCACCCAATATCATCCTAGTACCACACCAGGGCACCCAGTACCACCCCAGTGCACCCAGTACCACCCCAGTGCACCCAGTATCATCCCAGTACCACACCAGTGCACCCAATATCATCCTAGTACCACACCAGTGCACCCAGTACCACCCCAGTGCACCCAGTACCACCCCAGTGCACCCAGTATCATCCCAGTACCACACCAGTGCACCCAGTACCACCCCAGTGCACCCAATATCATCCTAGTACCACACCAGTGCACCCAGTACCACCCCAGTGCACCCAATATCATCCTAGTACCACACCAGTGCACCCAGTACCACCCCAGGGCACCCAGTACCACCCCAGTGCACCCAGTATCATCCCAGTACCACACCAGTGCACCCAGTACCACCCCAGTGCACCCAATATCATCCTAGTACCACACCAGGGCACCTAGTACCACCCCAGTGCACCCAGTACCACCCCAGTGCACCCAGTACCACCCCAGTGCACCCAGTATCATCCTAGTACCACACCAGAGCACCCAGTACCACCCCAGTGTACCCAGTACCACCCCAGTGCACCCAGTACCACCCCAGTGCACCCAGTATCATCCCAGTACCACACCAGTGCACCCAGTACCGTCCCAGTGCACGCAGGACAGACACATCTTCAACAGTGAAGAATAAAAGAGAGAGTAACTGCAGTGGATGATGATAAGGGAACGTAGAGAAACCAGAGTTAAAAATGTAGAATGTGAATGACGAATATTGAGACAAGACTTGAAAACAGGAACACGAGAACAGGAAAGGGAAAACGGAACATGAGAACAGGAAAGGGAAAACAAGAACACGAGAACAGGAAAGGGAAAACAGGAACATGAGAACAGGAAAGGGAAAACGGGAACATGAGAACAGGAAAGGGAAAACGGGAACATGAGAACAGGAAAGGGAAAACAAGAAGACGAGAACAGGAAAGGGAAAACGGGAACATGAGAACAGGAAAGGGAAAACGGGAACATGAGAACAGGAAAGGGAAAACGGGAACATGAGAACAGGAAAGGGAAAACGGGAACATGAGAACAGGAATGGGAAAACGGGAACATGAGAACAGGAAAGGGAAAACGGGAACACGAGAACAGGAAAGGGAAAACAGGAACACGAGAACAGGAAAGGAAAAACAGGAACACGAGAACAGGAAAGGGAAAACGGGAACACGAGAACAGGAAAGGGAAAACAGGAACACGAGAACAGGAAAGGGAAAACGGGAACATGAGAACAGGAAAGGGAAAACAGGAACATGAGAACAGGAAAGGGAAAACAGGAACATGAGAACAGGAAAGGGAAAACAGGAACATGAGAACAGGAAAGGGAAAACAGGAACACGAGAACAGGAAAGGGAAAACAGGAACATGAGAACAGGAAAGGGAAAACGGGAACATGTGAACAGGAAAGGGAAAACAGGAACACGAGAACAGGAAAGGGAAAACAGGAACATGAGAACAGGAAAGGGAAAACGGGAACATGAGAACAGGAAAGGGAAAACGGGAACATGAGAACAGGAAAGGGAAAACAGGGGTAAAGAATAGTGAGGAGAGAATGATAATGAGACTTGAATAAGGGATAGAAGGTAAAGTCGTGAATGGGAAATAAGAGATAAAGAGACGTGAATAGGGGGTAGTAGACGGAATGGAAGCTAGAAAGACGAGAATGATAAGTAAAGAGAGATGAATAGAGGATAAGAGGAGGAATAGGAGCTAGGGAGACGAGGACAAAAAAACAAATATTTGGAAACGTGAATGGAAGATAGATGAGAATGGAAGATAAAAATGGATAACAGTGTAAAAGAAATGGGACAAAACAAGACGGAGATGAGAAATTGTTAAAGGTTTCAAACTAAAACAGGGAATGTGATCATTCCTGGTGAAGAATCCTTCCTCCGTCAGCCATGCGTGTCGTAAAAGGCGACTAAAATGCCGAGAGCAAGGGGCTAGTAACCCCTTCTCCTGTACACATTTCAGGTCACGCTGCCTCGGTGGGAGACGTCCTGTGTGTTAAAAAAATACATATTACTATGGAAGGCGGTGTCGAGGCAGTTATTGAGTATGGGTATGAAGTTGCACATAAATTTGTGTTTACACATGGGTTCTTCCCCACCAAGAAAGTATAAACCAGCGAAAAAAAACCAGTCATCATCACTCACTCCCTGACTGTTTTTTTCCTAGAAGTGCGTGGAGATCACGATCTATATAGTTTACCAATTCCTCATTATAACTCATTAGCTTCAAAGTGGAAAAAGACACAATTGTAATATAATGCGATCCTTAATTGACAACGTTTTGCCCATACAGTGACAGATCTACCTCAGAAGATCTACCTGGAGTATATTTGGAGAGGATTTCGGGGGTCAACTCCCCCGCGGCCCGGTCTGAGACCAGACCTCGTGGTGGATCAGGGTATGATCAACCAGGCTGTTACTGCTGGCCTCACGTAAACCGACGTAACAACCACAGCCCGTCTGATCAGGTACTGACTTTAGGTGCCTGTCCAGTGCCTTCTTGAAGACAGCCAGGGGTCTATTGGTAATTCCTCTTATGTATGCTGGGAGGCAGTTGAACAGTCTTGGGCCCGTGACATTTATTGTGTCGTCTCTCAGTGTACTCGTGGCGCCCCTGCTTTTCATTAGGGGAATGTTGCATCTCCTGCAGAGTCTTTTGCTTTCATAGGGAGTGACTTTCGTGCGCAAGTTTGGTACTAATCCCTCTAGGATTTTCCAAGTATATATAATCATGTATCCTTCTCGCCTGCATTCCAGGGGATACAAATCAAGGGACTTCAAACGTTCCCAGTAATTTAGGTGCTTTATCGGATGGTGTGCCATGAGAGTTCTCTGTACATTCTCCATGTCAGCAATTTCGCTTGCCTTGAAGGGGGCAGTTAGTGTACAGCAGTATTTCAGCCTAGAGAAAACAAGCGATTTGAAGAGAATCATCATGGGCTTGGCGTCCCTAGTTTTGAAGGTTCTCATTATCCATCCTATCATTTTTCTAGCAGATGCGGTAGATACATTGTTGTGGTCTTTGAAAGTGAGATCCTCTTGCATTATCACTCCCAGGTCCTTCACATTTCTTTTTCGCTCTATTGGGAGCATATATTCACCTACTCTCCGCTCAGGAAGATCTGTTTGTGACTTGATAAAGTTCACTGTGTGTGCGAAACGTAGTCAATAAAGACTCACGAAATCGTAATGACACGATCGCGACGGTCTGGAGTTTTGAGACTCTCTGGCCGCGGGTTCGAACCCCACCCGTCAATAAAGAATCTCATTAAACTACATTTGCGTCTATTTTTCCATCGTATCGATATTTTATACCATTTATCTGCAGCTTTCAAAGTGCAGACGCGTTCTACCTCCAGAGTTCAACTGCTCAATGTTTCTTTCTCTCTGCATAGTTTCATAAACACGTTCCAACAGCACAACGAATCTCAAAACAAATTCTTCTTCATTATAATCTAGTTAACTTGCGCATTTCCTGCTGGACACGCGACTCCCTACATTTCATAACACCTGGTCACAGACCGGGCCGCGGGGGCGCTGACCCCCGAAACCCTCTCCAGGTATCTCCAGATATACACCTCTCTATCCCTTCCTGGGTCGAAAAATTATACATATGTGCAACATCTGGACATCTTTATTTGTAGACGTTTCGCCCTCCAGTGGCTTTATCAATGCAGTACAAGGACATAATGTGAAGAATGTTGAAGTGTATTCAAATGACGAGGTAATGAGTCCCTCAGTCTTGGAGCAGGTGATGAGCACCGACAGGAAGCTTGGCGCTTAGATATAGTGTTAGGTATTGTATACCATTCATGTACAATCACTGGGTCCACATTCCTACCTAAATCATCTTTAGGAATATGAAGCACTAGTATCAGAGCGAGCCTTTTTAATAAGACAACGTTTCGCTCATAATAGGGCTTTATCAAGTCCTTACAGCTTGGTCATGCAAAATGGGGGGTGAAACATCTGCAGTAATATGTTCAAAATGGTCATTCCAGACCATGGAGCTGAACTCTTCTCCAGACTGAGGAACTGACCACCTCAAACCCGGCCATTGCACTCTTTAACTGTAGCAGTAGTTTAGTGGTTGATTGATGTGCGCAGTACCTTGTATATAAGACAGTGGAAACTTATTTTAAGGGTTTCCTACACGGGCTGGCTGCCGTCTACTTTATATGCAGGGCAAATAGGACCCCCACAACGACATCTCTTCGGCTGCAACACAAAAGAGTAACAGTAAACAGAGTAAAGTCTGAGGCAACTATGGTGAAAAGCTCTGTTCCACAAGGCACAGTATTCGCTCCCATCCTGTCGGAGGACGAAGCAGCCAATTTCCATGTTTATTTTCCTCAAAAAAATGCGGATCCCATGAAGATGAATGTACTGAAACTATCTGGGAGGTACTGGGGTGGAGAGTACTAGAGAAGAGAGCAGTGAGTGAATGTTTTCATTACTAAGGGATTCGTCTTGTCCAGGGCTAGCCCAGAGGCCCCCAAACTCTTCAGCTCATTGACCCCTTCATGAAGTTGTAGATTGTTCATTGACCCCTTCATGAAGTTGTAGATTGTTCATTGACCCCTTCATGAAGTTGTAGATTGTTCATTGACCCCTTCATGAAGTTGTAGATTGTTCATTAGCCCCAAACATTTATTAAATTAAATTAATTTAATAAATAGTAATTTAACTAATAGTACTACGAATAATAATAATAATAATAATAATGACTTCTAGAACGTTGTTCCAGACTATGGAGCTGAACACTTCTCTAGGCTGAGGGACTGACCCCCTCACAACTAAGTTTTCAAGAGTGAATGAACTGATTACATCGTCTTTACTCTACTGCTTCTACTGTCTCCTCTGTACTCGACTGAAGAAGCCTACTATGTAGGCGAAACGTTTCAGAATAAAGATACTTAACTAATATGTAAGGCAGTTAAATTCCCTGAGGCAGTTACCAATAAACACAAAAGTAATATTAAGAGCTCTAGCAAGATATTTTTCACCAGGTAAGTTCCACTGTTCTCCAGTCTGAAGGGTAAAAGTTCTCAGAGAAGTTCCACTGTTCTCCAGTCTGAAGGGTAAAAGTTCTCAGAGAAGTTTAAACCCGTCTTGAGATTAAGCAGACGTCTGTGGTGCGTCAACAGCAATAACAGACCTCTGTGGTGCGTCAACAGCAATAACAGACCTCTGTGGTGCGTCAACAGCAATAACAGACCTCTGTGGTGCGTCACAGACCTCTGTGGTGCGTCAATCACAGACCTCTGTGGTGCGTCAATCACAGACCTCTGTGGTGCATCACAGACCTCTGTGGTGCGTCAATCACAGACCTCTGTGGTGCGTCAACCACAGACCTCTGTGGTGCGTCAATCACAGATGGTCTTACAACGCTTTCACTTCATGAACATCGTCATGAAGTGTTCCTGTCTAAAGATTCTCACATAAAATATGTAAAATCCTCCTTATTCATCTTATTTCTAAGTGTGTTCTTTGTGTTGTGTCTCTCCTCACTGCCTTAGCCTCCTTTTATTATTGTAGATGAATGGTTCAGAGAACCGACAAGTTGATAACTTAGACACATATGCAACACTTGGGTATCTTTATTGAGGAAATGTTTAACTGCTTCAAGCTACAGCACCGTGTCCTTCCTTGTGCGTGACACCCGAGTTTGCATAACAGTGTCATCCGTCGAGGACACTGCAGATCTCCAGGCGGACGTCAACCAAATCTTTAAATGGTCCGCAGGAAACAATATGAAGTTCAATGGAGGCAAATTTCAATTACTCAGATATGGAAAACTCGAGGAAATTAAACTTTTATCGGGGTATAAAACAAATTCCAACCACACAATAGAGTGAGAAGCTAATGTGGAGGACCTGGGAGTGATAATGTCAGAGAATCTCACTTCCAGAGACCACAACAATGTATCTTCCACATCTAGGAAAATGATAGGATGGATAATGAGAACCTTCAAAACTAGGAACGCCAAGCCCATGATGGTTCTCTTAAAATAGCTTGTTCTCTCTACGCTGGAATACTGCTGTACACTAACGGCCCCCTTCAAGGCTGGCGAAATTGCAGACCTTGAGAATATACAGAGAACTTTCACGGCACACATAAGTACAATAAAGTACCTAAATTACTGGGAACGGTCGAAGTCCCTTGATTTGTAATCCTTGGAACGCAGGCGAGAAAGATACATGATAATATACACGTGGAAAATCCTGTAAGGACTAGTCCCAGATCTTCACACGAAAATCAGTCTCTACGAAAGCAAAAGACTCGACAGGATATGCAACATCCCATCAATGAAAAGCCGGGGCGCCACGAGTATACTAAGAGACAACACAATAAGTGTCAGGGGCCCAAGACTATTCATCTGCCTCCCAGCATACATAAGGGGGATTACCAATAGACCCCTGGCTGTCTTCAACAAGGCGCTGGACAGGCACCTAAAGCCAGTACCTGACCAACCAGACTGTTGTTTGTACGTTGGTTTACGTGAGGTTAACAGTAACAACCTGGTTGATCAGACCATGATCCACCACGAGGCCTGGTCATGGATCGGGCCTCAAGGGCGTTGACCCCCGAAACCCTTCCCAGGTATACTTCCTCTGTGCTTACCTTTGGTTCTCCCCTCCTTACAGACCCTATTTTCTCCTTGTCCCATATATAAAATAAGAAAACTAGAAGGGACTGATTACCTCAAACTACTCAACTTCCACCGTTCTTCTCTGCATTGGACCGAAGAAGTCACTGGCTGGCGAAACGCTTCAAGAATAAAGATAAGACACATGTGCAACAGTTAGGTTTCTTTATTCTGAAACGTTTTGCCTATACAGTAGACTTCTTCAGTCGTGTGTAGAGGCAGCAGAAGCAGTAGAGATGTAAAAACGATGTCATCAGTCCATCACCTTGGAAGACGTAGTTTTGAGGTGGTCAGTCCCTCAGCCTGGAGAAGAGTTCTGCTCCAGAGTCTGGAACAATGAGAAGCTGAAGCTACAGTCTGGAGACTTATATATGTCAGGGTCAGGCGGAGCCCACTACTAGAAGTAAGTAGGTGATCACTGGGAGGCAGTGTGGCTAACCTACTAGGTAGGTCCCCCTCAAATACAACCTTCCTCAACCGTAACCTGACCCTCTTCACTGACCACTACTGGGTCCTCTCTCCCCCTGCTCCATGAGTTTTATCATACCTCGTCTTAAAGCTATATATGGTTCCTGCCTCCACTACATCACTTGCTAGACTATTCCACTTCCTGACAACTCTATGGCTGAAGAAATACTTCCTAACATCCCTTTGACTCATCGGAGTCTGTGTGTACTCACCTAATTGTGGTTGCAGGGGTCGAGTCATATCTACTTGTGTGTGTGATCTGACCGAGCATTGTAAGTGACCCAACATTGTAAGTGACCCAACACTATAAATGACCCAACACTGTAAGTGACCCAACATTGTAAGTGACCCAACATTGTAAGTGACCCAACATTGTAAGTGACCTGACCCGACATTGTGACCTGACCCAACACTGTAAGTGACCTGACCCGACATTGTAAGTGACCTGACCCGACATTGTGACCTGACCCAACACTGTAAGTGACCTGACCCAACATTGTAAGTGACCTGACCCGACATTGTGACCTGACCCAACACTGTAAGTGACCTGACCCAACATTGTAAGTGACCTGACCCAACATTGTAAGTGACCTGACCCAACATTGTAAGTGACCTGACCCGACATTGTGACCTGACCCAACACTGTAAGTGACCTGACCCAACATTGCAACACCAGACAGGCCAACGTTCAAAAAAAAAAGCCATATTAAATTTCTAGGAAAAAAAACCATCTTTTACACAAGCTTCATTGTAATCCCTAATGTACATTGATTTATCAATAAAGCAATTTATATAATACACGTGTTGTCAGCACTAACAAACGCCCCGCCCATTTTAATAATGCGTTTTGAACAAAAAAAATGAAATTGGTATGAAATATTTTAAAACTAGCTTTAATCATCACATTAAATGAAGTTTTCACCCAATATTTTTGTACCAAATTTATCAGTAATGATTGATTTTTCCTTCGTGAAATGATATATTATTTTCGCATGTGGTGTTCGTTATATACAGGTTTTTCAAAGAGATGGATCCAGTTTTGATATATATATATATATATATATATATATATATATATATATATATATATATATATACATATATATATATCGTGCCGAATAGGTAAAACTTACGATGTTGGCTTAGATAGCAACGCTGTTCTTGCCGAATAAGACAAGCGAAAAATTGTGTATGCAATAATTTTGCAAAAATTATTCTGAACCTAACGAAAATAATTATATTTCATTGGGTTGGTTTATTATTAAATTATTGTAGAGTTATCTAAAATGTATTTACCTGGATTAGGCTAAATTAAATTGCAATTATTATAATAAGATTAGGTAAGTTTTCTAAGGTTCTTTTGGTAAAAATTATTAGTTTTTACATTAACATATTAGAAAATATATATAAGAGAAAACTTTAGAAAGTACTTTATTTTAAATGAGTTCTTGCTAATTGACCAGTTTTACCTATTCGACACGACATATACATATTTATTAATACAAATATCTAATCAGCCAATCACGTGGCAACATCTCAATGCTTAACAGCATGGTGACGTGTTGAAGATGTTCAGTTGTTCAAACTGAACATCGTAATGAGGAAGAAATGTGATCTAACTTTGACCGTCGTATGATTGTTGGTGCCATGGAATGATTGTTGGTGCTGTGGAATGATTGTTGGTGCCATGGAATGATTGTTGGTGTCGTGGAATGATTGTTGGTGCTGTGGAATGATTGTTGGGGCCATGGAATGATTGTTGGTGCTGTGGAATGATTGTTGGGGCCATGGAATGATTGTTGGTGCTGTGGAATGATTATTAGTGCCGTGGAATGATTGTTGGTACCGTGGAATGATTGTTGGTGCCGTGGAATGATTGTTGGTACCGTGGAATGATTGTTGGTACCGTGGAATGATTGTTGGTGCCGTGGAATGATTGTTGGTGCCGTGGAATGATTGTTGGTACCGTGGAATGATTGTTGGTACCGTGGAATGATTGTTGGTGCCGTGGAATGATTGTTGGTGCCGTGGAATGATTGTTGGTGCCGTGGAATGATTGTTTGTGCCGTGGAATGATTGTTGGTACCGTGGAATGATTGTTGGTACCGTGGAATGATTGTTGGTGCCGTGGAATGATTGTTGGTGCCGTGGAATGATTGTTGGTGCCGTGGAATGATTGTTGGTACTGTGGAATGATTTTGGTGTCGTGGAATGATTGTTGGTACCGTGGAATGATTGTTGGTACCGTGGAATGATTGTTGGTACCGTGGAATAATTGTTGGTACCGTGGAATGATTGTTGGTGCCGTGGAATGATTGTTGGTGCCGTGGAATGATTGTTGGTACCGTGGAATGATTGTTGGTACCGTGGAATGATTGTTGGTACCGTGGAATGATTGTTGGTGCCGTGGAATGATTGTTGGTACCGTGGAATGATTGTTGGTGCCGTGGAATGATTGTTGGTGCCGTGGAATGATTGTTGGTGCCGTGGAATGATTGTTGGTACCGTGGAATGATTGTTGGTACCGTGGAATGATTGTTGGTGCCGTGGAATGATTGTTGGTGCCGTGGAATGATTGTTCGTGCCGTGGAATGATTGTTGGTACTGTGGAATGATTTTTGGTGTCGTGGAATGATTGTTGGTACCGTGGAATGATTGTTGGTGCCGTGGAATGATTGTTGGTACCGTGGAATGATTGTTGGTGCCAGACGGGCTGGTTTGAGTGTCTCAGAAACTGCTAATCTGGGATGTTCTCTCACAACTGTCTCTAGAGTTTACAAGGAATGTTGTGACAAACACAAAACACACAGTGAGTGACAGTTGTGTGGGTAGAAATACCATATTAATGAGAGAGGTCAGAGAAGAATGACCAGACTTGTTGAAGCTCACATGAAGGTGAGATTAAGTTTATTTAGGTACACATAAATACATTTGCACAAATTATTATACATAGTAACGTGTGTAAATTATTTAGTATAACTCAAAAATGTCAGGCAAAAGTGACTTGCTTCCGTCAGAGTCGTTGGAAGTGACTGGAGATGCTTAGAACTATGTTAGAACATTGTTATGAAGAAGAGCATCTCTGAACGCACAACACGTCGAACCTTGAAGTGAATTAAGTTAGTGTTGTTATTGCAGGTGCTGGACTACGAGGGTCGTGGAGGAGTGACGGTGATAACCAAGGCCAGCACTAACACTGTCAGTCACCTCCTCATGAGAGACGCGAGGCCGGAGGACTCCGGCGTATATGCTTGCAGACCATCCAATGGCGAGGACGCCTACGCTACACTACACGTTCTTAATGGTCAGTATGGTAGTAGAGGACGCCTACACTAACCTATACGTCCTCAGTAGTCAGTATGATAGTAGTAGAGGACGCCTACACTAACTTATACGTCCTCAGTAGTCAGTATGATAGTAGTTGAGGACGCCTACACTAACCTACACGTCCTCAGTAGTCAGTATGATAGTAGTTGAGGAGGCCTACACTAACCTACACGTCCTCAGTAGTCAGTATGATAGTAGTTGAGGAGGCCTACACTAACCTATACGTCCTCAGTAGTCAGTATGATAGTAGTAGAGGACGCCTACACTAACTTATACGTCCTCAGTAGTCAGTATGATAGTAGTTGAGGACGCCTACACTAACCTACACGTCCTCAGTAGTCAGTATGATAGTAGTTGAGGAGGCCTACACTAACCTACACGTCCTCAGTAGTCAGTATGATAGTAGTAGAGGAGGCCTACACGTCCTCAGTAGTCAGTATGATAGTAGTAGAGGACGCCTACACTAACTTATACGTACTCAGTAGTCAGTATGATAGTAGTTGAGGACGCCTACACTAACCTACACGTCCTCAGTAGTCAGTATGATAGTAGTAGAGGACGCCTACACTAACTTATACGTCCTCAGTAGTCAGTATGATAGTAGTTGAGGACGCCTACACTAACCTACACGTCCTCAGTAGTCAGTATGATAGTAGTAGAGGATGCCTACACTAACCTACACGTCCTCAGTAGTCAGTATGATAGTATGTAATAATATTGGTAGAATTACCGACAATATGTTAAGTAAAAGGACACAAATGCAACTAATGTGACATTTTATTGTGGCAACGTTTCGCTCTCCAGGAGCTTTCTCAAGCCGTTACAAGCGTTACATGGACACAGTGGGCTATTATATACTCTCAAAGTGAGGTGAAATACTAGTGGTGGTCGAGGTAGTAGTGATAAGTAGTAGTAATAGTAGTAGTAGTAATACAATAAGGTAGAACAATCAATATGCACATGAGTAAAAGGTGATAAAACAAATACTTGGGTAGTATAACAATAGGTTAGACAACTATTTTTGCTGGAGGTTGAAATATAGAAGGCCTGTAGGAGTGTTCCACATCTACGATGTGCTTGTGTTGAATTAGCAGAGAGACTATGTGATGGTATGGTTAACTGTTTTCAGGAGGATTCTTGCTAAGACTTCAGAGATGGTGAAGCTGCCTTTGTTTTGTTTAATTGTGTTAGAAACAGAGATAAGTGCTGATTCAAGGCATTTGCGTCTACGGAAATTAGTTTCTTTGATTACTAGTCGGGCGTCTTTGAATTTCATGAGATGATTGTTGGAATTTCGGTGTTGTACGCAGGCGTTGTTCAGGTTATCGTTTCTGCATGCATTAATGTGTTCATTGATGCGTGTTTCGAGGTTTCTTGCTGTTTCTCCTACATAAATTCTGTCGCAGCCTCCACAGGGTATAGTGTAGACCCCTGCGTTGACTGGTTCATGGTGCTTGGATTTAGTCCTGGTTAGATCCTTAATAGAAGTACTGGAAGCAATGGCGACTCTAGTGTTAGCTTATGCAAATACTTTAGAAATGTTGGATGCAACCTGGCTGTTGGGAAGAATTATAACTTTGTTTGGAGTGGTGTTGACGCGTGGAGAATTAATGATCTGAAGAGCTCTTTTCTTGCAATCTTTGATGAAAAAGGAAGGAAAATGTAAATCAGTGAAGGTTTGGTGAATGTATGTACATTCCTCGTCAAGAAACTCAGGACTACAAATTCGGTAAGCTCTTAGGAAGAATCCGATGATGATGCCTCTTTTGGTCTTAGTATCTTGACTGGAATAGAAGTGTGTGAGATCATTTTTATTTGTAGGTTTCCGGTAAACTTGAAATTTTAGGTTGTTATCTACTTTGTGGATGAGGACGTCTAGAAAGGGTAGCTTGTCATTGGACTCTTCTTCTAGTGTAAACTGGATCGCCGGTTCAACTGCGTTGAGCCTAGCCTGAAGATTCCGTACACTTTGAGAGTATATAATAGCCCACTGTGTCCATGTAACGCTTGTAACGGCTTGAGAAAGCTCCTGGAGAGCGAAACGTTGCCACAATAAAATGTCACATTAGTTGCATTTGTGTCCTTTTACTTAGTATGATAGTAGTAGAGGACGCCTACACTAACTTATACGTCCTCAGTAGTCAGTATGATAGTAGTAGAGGACGCCTACACTAACCTACACGTCCTCAGTAGTCAGTATGATAGTAGTAGAGGACGCCTACACTAACCTACACGTCCTCAGTAGTCAGTATGATAGTATAGATGAATGGTTCAGAGAACCGACAAGTTATAAATTAGACACATATGCAACATTTGGGTATCTTTATTGAGGAATCGTTTCGCCACACAGTGGCTTCATCAGTCCAATACAAAGTAGAAAGGTGTAAAAAGAGTAGGAGTTTTGAGGTAATCAGTCCCTCGGCCTGGAGTCGTGTGTTCAGTCCATCAATCTTGTAGAAATGAACTACAAGATTGATGGACTGAACATGACTCAGGCCGAGGACTGTACTCAAAACTCCTACTCTTTACACCTTTCTACTTTGTATTGGACTGATGAAGCCACTGTGTGGCGAAACGTTTCCTCAATAAAGATACCCAAATGTTGCATATGTGTCTAATTTATAGTATGATAGTAGTAGAGGATGCCTACACTAACCTACACGTCCTCAGTAGTCAGTATGATAGTAGTAGAGGACGCCTACACTAACTTATACGTCCTCAGTAGTCAGTATGATAGTTGAGGACGCCTACACTAACCTACACGTCCTCAGTAGTCAGTATGATAGTAGTTGAGGAGGCCTACACTAACCTACACGTCCTCAGTAGTCAGTATGATAGTAGTAGAGGACGCCTACACTAACCTACACTTCCTCAGTAGTCAGTATGATAGTAGTAGAGGAGGCCTACACGTCCTCAGTAGTCAGTATGATAGTAGTTGAGGAGGCCTACACTAACCTACACGTCCTCAGTAGTCAGTATGATAGTAGTAGAGGAGGCCTACACTAACCTACACGTCCTCAGTAGTCAGTATGATAGTAGTAGAGGACGCCTACACTAACCTACACGTCCTCAGTAGTCAGTATGATAGTAGTAGAGGACACCTACACTAACTTATACGTCCTCAGTAGTCAGTATGATAGTAGTTGAGGACGCCTACACTAACCTACACGTCCTCAGTAGTCAGTATGATAGTAGTTGAGGAGGCCTACACTAACCTACACGTCCTCAGTAGTCAGTATGATAGTAGTAGAGGACGCCTACACTAACCTACACGTTCTCAGTAGTCAGTATGATAGTAGTAGAGGAGGCCTACACGTCCTCAGTAGTCAGTATGATAGTAGTAGAGGACGCCTACACTAACTTATACGTCCTCAGTAGTCAGTATGATAGTAGTTGAGGACGCCTACACTAACCTACACGTCCTCAGTAGTCAGTATGATAGTAGTTGAGGAGGCCTACACTAACCTACACGTCCTCAGTAGTCAGTATGATAGTAGTTGAGGAGGCCTACACTAACCTATACGTCCTCAGTAGTCAGTATGATAGTAGTAGAGGACGCCTACACTAACTTATACGTCCTCAGTAGTCAGTATGATAGTAGTTGAGGACGCCTACACTAACCTACACGTCCTCAGTAGTCAGTATGATAGTAGTTGAGGAGGCCTACATAACCTACACGTCCTCAGTAGTCAGTATGATAGTAGTAGAGGAGGCCTACACGTCCTCAGTAGTCAGTATGATAGTAGTAGAGGACGCCTACACTACACTTATA
>WNWK01009948.1:0-73251 GCA_009830355.1 Cherax destructor | reverse complement strand
ACCAAAACGATTGCCCAGAGGCTGAGGGGGGGTTGTTGAGGGTTTGGACATGTAGAGAGAATGGAACGAGACAGAGTGACTTCGAGGGGTATAAATCTGTAGTGGAGGAAGCCGGTAGGGGTCGGCCTAGGAAAGGTTGGAGGGAGGTAAGGAAGTTTTGTGTGCGAGGGCTTGGATTTCCAGCAAGCATGGGGAGCGTATTTGATAGGAGTGAATGGAGGCATATGGTTTTTAATACTTGACGTGCTGTTGGAGTGTGAAGCAAAGTAACATTTATGAAGGATTCAGGAAACCGGCAGGCCGGACTTGAGTTCTGGAGATGGGAAGTACAGTGCCGGCACTCTGAAGGAGGTGTAAATGTTGCAGTTTTATAATTGTAGTGTAAAGCACCCTTCTGGCAAGACAGTGATGGAGTGAATGATGATGAAAGTTTTTCTTTTCGGGCCACCCCTGCCTTGGTGGGAATGGCCGATGTGTTAAAAAAAAAAATAATATATAATATATATATATATATATATATAATATATAATATATATATATATATATATATATATATATATATAATATATATATATATATATATATATATATATATATATATATAATATATAATATATATATATATATATATATATATATATATATATATATATATATATATATATATATATATATATATATATATATATATATATATATATATATATAATATATATATATATAATATATATATATATATATATATATATATATATATATATATATAATTTCCAACATGTCGGCCGTTTCCACCGAGGCAGGGTGAAACACCCCAAAAAAAAAAACACTTTCACCATCATTCACACATAATCACTGTCTTTGCAGAGTTTGGATGCTACAGCTTAGACGTCCCTCCAAACTGCCAATATACCTAACACCTCCTTTAAAGTGCAGGCATTGTACTTCCCATTTTCAGGACTCAAGTCGGGCTAACCGGTTTCCCTGAATCCCTTCACAAAATATTATCCTGCTCACACTCCGACAGCTCGTCAGGTCCCAAAAACCATTCATCTCCTTCCATCTTCCCATGTCATGCCCTGTACCTGTACAGTGAGGCTTAGTAATTCTACCAGCATGCGAAATGTATCAAAATAAAAAATCAGAACGTTACATGTGTGTTTATTTACTTAACGGACTCTTCTGCTCTGAGCTTCTACAGCTCTACGGTATTGTCCGGCACTTTACTAAGTGGTTATTGACTTTGGCACCAATTATCTTACTGAGATTAAATTTAATCTGTCAATACGTCTTGCTCCACCAATACGTCTTTTCTTATAATTATCAGATCTGAACACCAACTGACACTTAACAAATTCTGTATTGTAGTAACACTCACGTATATGACAGAATAAAGCTTTGTGTTCGTACAAGTGCTTGTCTAGATCTTCCCATTTATCTCTCATAAGGCAGCGCTGTATAACCCCTGTGGTTTAGCGCTTCTATTTGATTATAATAATAATAATAATATCTCTCATAAGGTTCTGGACGTGCCTTGCGAAGCAACAAATGCTCACGCTTGTCAAAAGAGTTTGTTATGACTACTAATCTATTGTTAGTGTTATTGTATTTATATGCAACATTAACGGCAGCTTGATAATGTGGAGGGCAACAATATCAGTTAAAGTAAAGATTTTGTATATAGTCCAAACACTTTCAGAACTTTAGTCTTATTATAGATTATTCTTATTAGTAGCATTAATCAAACAAGGTGTCACAAATATCAAATAAGCACTAAAGTGTTAAATAAAATACAAATATTTAATTTATGTCTAGGGCAGTAGTCGATAACTGACATAAAGAGTGTTATGAGTTCAGAATGATCTCTATCCTTCTTACTCAACTGTTCCTGCTCTAAAATTTCTAAATGAGCAAACCATCTTTATTACGGCTATGCTCTTTGAATAATATATTTCCTGTTCCTAGATTCTATAATTAATAAAGAAACCCAAATGATGCATATGTGTCTAATTTATAACTTGTCGGTTCTCTGAACCATTCATCTACATCCTAGATTCTACTAATTCCTAAACGTTTGTGTAAAGGTCACATACAATGATCTAAGACTTGATATCTTGCCTTACCTCCAGCCCTCTCCTCGCTGCAACGTGTCAAAATCATGTTTTGCACTCATGTAAAAGAGTTACTCATAAAAATTACTTATGAAGTAAATTTAGAAAGAGCCAGTTACTGAGGCATCTTCTATATGCATCAGAGCAAAATACACTAAAGCTTTTGAAATACTGAGGGTCCATAGTTGAAGTAGGGCAAGGTAGCTGTGTTGGTCTTACGTCGGTACTCTAGGGTTCCTTGACACTAGTAAAGGCTCTTCATCCAAGGAATTAAACCTGATTTTCTCTTCTTTAGATGGACCCTGAGTGGCTTGCGTACCCCCAGGCGTTGTATGACCCCATGGTTTTAGCATTCATCCACTTCATGAATTATTTTTTAACACACAGGCCATCTCCCACCGAGGCACGGTGAAAACCCCCCACACCCCTCCCCCACCCCCCCAAAAAAAAAAAATTTTCTTATGGTTAGTAATTTATAGAGACGAAGTGGTTACTAGCCCCTTGCTCCCGGCATTATAAAAAAAGTCGTTTCTTACGACACGCATGGCTTACGGAAGTAGGATTAAAATAAATAACTGATGAACACATATTTTACTGGTTGAACTTGATACTGTATATTTATCAATCTATTCAAGATCTTTTAATCTCCTGAGTATTATATATTAAAGTTCTCCTGAGGCAATAAAGTGAGTTCTTTAGCTGTTTCTTCAAGATAAGAAATTCCTCTCAATGAAGAATATAATATGATATAGGTGTGCTAAAATATTTTTTAGATGAATTTAATCTCATTTTGCCTAAATTAGAGCCTTGAGTTTAAATGTTTTCAGTACAATAACTGAACTCCTTGATGACTATAATACAAGATATCGCATTTGCCTGTTATTTATGAACAGTGAATTCAGAGCCATGAGTTTTCATACTAATTTAGAGATACAGAGCGGTTATCCTAACTCAGCTCATTTCTAGGATCATCCATATACAAGGTGTACTTACTCTCCTCAGAAAGCCACCAGCAAGAACTGGGTTAATAAATTTTCCTGTCGTTTCTTGAGCGTCTTTATCAACTACAACATATTGGTATTACTAATCCATTTACTATTTGATTACTATTTGATTACTATTTGATATTGGTATTACTAATCCATTTACTATAACAACAGCCGTTTAATACCCAGGTACTATTTCTTGCTAGAGGAGTAGGGGTAACATGACTTAGGAAAGCTGTTTTTTCATAATTTCTAGAACGATAATTAATCTGTCTTTGTTTCATAATACATAACAATTTTTCTAGATTGACCTTACTTGCTTCATGACGTTACTTGTCCCTTGAATATTATAGTGAACCACTCTACTGTGGAGGTGTTATATTCATATTGATAAATAAGACACTTGTGCAGCATTTGGGAACCTTTATTCTTGAAATGTTTCGCCACGCAGTGGCTTCTTCAGTCCGATACAGAGAAAGGTGGAAGACGAGGATGAGTTTGAGGTAATCAGTCCTTCAGTCTATCAATCTTGACGAAAGTACTATCTTGACTGATGAAGCCACTGGTGACTGATGAAGCCACTGGTGACTGATGAAGCCATTGGTCACTGATGAAGACACTGGTAACTGATGAAGCCATCGGTGACTGATGAAGACACTCGTGAGTGATGAAGACACTGGTAACTGATGAAGCCATCGGTGACTGATGAAGACACTGGTAACTGATGAAGACACTCGTGACTGATGAAGCCATTGGTGACTGATGAAGACACTGGTGACTGATGAAGACACTGGTGACTGATGAAGCCACTGGTGACTGATGAAGCCACTGGTGACTGATGAAGCCACTGGTGACTGATGAAGCCACTGGTGACTGATGAAACCACTGGTGACTGATGAAGCCACTGGTGACTGATGAAGCCACTGGTGACTGATGAAACCACTGGTGACTGATGAAGCCACTGGTGACTGATGAAGCCACTGGTGACTGATGAAGCCACTGGTGACTAATGAAGCCACTGGTGACTGATGAAGCCACTCGTGACTGATGAAGCTACTGGTGACTGATGAAGCCACTGGTGACTGATGAAGCCACTGGTGACTGATAGACACTCGTGATTGATGATGATACTGATGACTGACGAAGCAACTGGTGACTAATGAAGCCACTGGTGACTGGTGAACACTCGTGACTGATGAAGCCACTCGTGACTGATGAAGCCACTCGTGTTTGATGAAGCCACTCGTGACTGATGAAGACACTCGTGACTGATGAAGCCACTCGTGACTAATGAAGCCACTCGTGATTGATGAAGCCACTCGTGATTGATGAAGACACTCGTGACTGATGAAGACACTCGTGACTGATGAAGACACTCGTGACTGATGAAGACACTCGTGACTGATGAAGACACTCGTGACTGATGAAGCCACTCGTGACTGATGAAGCCACTCGTGGCTGATGAAGCCACTCGTGACTGATGAAGACACTCGTGACTGATGAAGCCACTCGTGACTGATGAAGCCACTCGTGACTGCTAAAGCCCCTCGTGACTGCTAAAGCCACTCGTGACTGATGAAGCCACTCGTGACTGATGAAGCCACTCGTGACTGATGAAGCCATTTGTGACTGATGAAGCCACTCGTGACAGATGAAGCCACTCGTGACAGATGAAGCCACTCGTGACTGATGAAGCCACTCGTGACTGCTAAAGCCACTCGTGACTGATGAAGCCACTCGTGACTGATGAAGACACTCGTGACTGATGAAGCCACTCGTGACTGATGAAGCCACTCGTGACTGCTAAAGCCACTCGTGACTGATGAAGCCACTCGTGACTGATGAAGACACTCGTGACTGATGAAGCCATTCGTAACTGATGAAGCCACTCGTGACTGATGAAGACACTCGTGACTGATGAAGCCACTCGTGACTGATAAAGACACTCGTGACTGATGAAGCCATTCGTAACTGATGAAGCCACTCGTGACTGATGAAGCCACTCGTGACTGATGAAGACACTCGTGACAGATGAAGCCACTCGTGACTGATGAAGCCATTCGTAACTGATGAAGCCACTCGTGACTGATGAAGATACTCGTGACTGATGAAGCCACTCGTGACTGATGAAGCCACTCGTGACTGATGAAGCCACTCGTGACTGATGAAGCCACTCGTGACTGATGAAGCCACTGACTGATGAAGCCACACGTGACTGATGAAGCCACTCGTGACTGATGAAGCCACTCGTGACTGATGAAGCCACTCGTGACTGATGAAGCCACTCGTGACTGATGAAGCCACTCGTGACTGATGAAGCCACTCGTGACTGATGAAGCCACTCGTGACTGATGAAGCCACTCGTGACTGATTAAGCCACTCGTGACTGATGAAGCCCCTCGTGACTGATGAAGCCCCTCGTGACTGAAGACACACATGACTGACGAAAATCGTAGCTAAAATGTCATGAACTATACACAAGTTTTTTTACCCCTCAGTAAACACCAGGTTCTAAATAATTCAGCAGGTATTTATGTTTCACATATTTCCTACACAGGTTGCTGCAGACTGGCTGCACATCACATACACCTGACATACTTCAGCAGTAATTCCTCAGAATCAAGCAGGTATGTCTAACAAAAACCTGACTTGCCTTTAATTAACGAGTATCGGAAAAACGAGCCGATGCTTTTAACTGGATGAGACTATTCGACTGTGAATTATCGTTCCAAGTGAAAGTCTGGACATTAAACCAGATGGCAAATGAAGGTGTGGGTGTTCAACCAAATAGCCATTGAAAGTGTCGGTATTAAACAAGATAGCAGTTGGAGGTGTTGGTATTAAACTAGACAGCAAGGGAAGGTGTAAGTATTGTTCCATACAGCAAGGGAAGGTGTGGTATTAAACCAGACAGCAAGGGAAGGTGTGGTATTAAACCAGACAGCAAGGGAAGGTGTGGTATTAAACCAGACAGCAAGGGAAGGTGTGGTATTAAACCAGACAGCAAGGGAAGGTGTAGTATTAAACCAGACAGCAAGGGAAGGCGTGGTATTAAACCAGACAGCAAGGGAAGGCGTGGTATTAAACCAGACAGCAAGGTAAGGTGTGGTATTAAACCAGACAGCAAGGGAAGGTGTGGTATTAAACCAGACAACAAGGGAAGGTGTGGTATTAAACCAGACAGCAAGGGAAGGTGTGATATTAAACCAGACAGCAAGGGAAGGTGTGGTATTAAACCAAACAGCAACGGAAGGTGTGGTATTAAACCAGACAGCAAGCGATGGTGTGGGTATTAAACCAGACAGCAAGGGAAGGTGTGTATTAAACCAGACAGCAAGGGAAGGTGTGGTATTAAACCAGATAGCAAGGTTATGGTGTGGGTATTAAACCAGATAGCAAAGGAAGGTGCGGGTATTATTCCAGACAGCAAGGGAAAGTTTGGTTATTAAACCTGACAATAATGGAAGGTGTGAGCATTAAACTAGACATCTGATATTTTCTCAATTTGTCCATAACGGAATAACTAAAATTTATCTTCATGGAACTTTATATAACTTTTTGTGACCCATTGGAAGATCTGGTTAATATGCACTTGGAGATCCACCGTGTCCTCAATGTATGACGCATGCAAATTCCAAGATCGTCAACAAAGGTAAATACGGTGCTGCGGGTTACATTTCTGTCTATGATAGACATGAAGGTAAGGAAGAGAATGGAGGCTAGTGCTGTACCTTGTGGAACAGAGCGTATCACTGTAGCCGCCTCTAATTTAACTCTGTTTACTATTACTCTTTGTGTTCTTTTGGCTAGAAAGTTAAAGATCCATCTATCCGCTTTTCCATTTATTCCTTTAGAATGTATTTTTTGTGCAGCATTCTGTTTGTCCTCCAGTGCACATGGGTTCAGTGCTCTGAACCCATGTGCTCTGAACCCATGTTGCCCTAGGTTGTGCAACTGTTGGGAACCCGAAGTGGCTGGTTATCTTGCTTCTTAGAACACTCAAATATTTTTATGATTTTGAACGTTAGTGTTGTCGGTCTAGAATTCTTTGCTAATGTTTTGCTTCTACCTTTTATGGAGTGGGTTATATCGTTGTCTTTAGTAATCGTGGGAAAAACCCCGTGTCTAAGCTCCCTTTCCACAGAATACGTGAGGAACGAATAATGGTTTTCTTGCAGTTTTTTATGAACACAGAGTTCCACGAGTCTGGACCTGTGACATGTCATCAATTGCTTTTTCAAAGTTCAATTGTGTTAGAGTTATGTCAGAAATTGACATTACTTTAACAATCAATAAATCATCATGGACTGATCACATAGACTCCAGGCTGAGAGACTGATTACCTCAAACTCCTCCTCGTCTTCCACCTGTCTCCTCATTGAACTGAAGTAGCCAGTGGCTGGCGAAGCGTTTCCAGACCCAAAATACCCAAGTGTTACACCAGTGTCTTGTTTATCATCTTGTCGGTTTATTTATCCATTCATTAACATTTATATTTCCCATATTCTCTCATAACATTTTTTTCGACTATAAATTCCGAAACGTTAATAAATGATAGCAGTTTTAGATATACCTTGAATACATTTAGTATATTGGACAGGAATCCCTAATCGCAATAATTTTTCATTTTTAATCAGGGTAATGTGTGTCTTTTTTGTGTTAAAAATTACTAAAGCACATTTTCAAGGATTAAAAGCGAGATTATACATAAGCTTCATATTTTTCAAATATTCATGAGTTTTCTTCAGCATAGTGGGTTAAGTAGCTCACAGCATAATGACTTAGCTCACAGCATAATGACTTAGCACAAAACATAATGACTTAGCTCACAGCATAATGACATAGCACACAGCATAATGACTTGGCTCACAGCATAATGACTTAGCTCACAGCATAATGACTTAGCTCACAGCATAATGAGTTAGCTCACAGCATAATGACTTAGCTCACAGCATAATGACTTAGCTCACATCATAATGACTTAGCTCACAGCATAATGACTTAGCTCAAAACATAATGACTTGGCTCACAGCATAATGACTTGACTCACAGCATAATGACTAGGCTTACAACATGACTTAGCTCACAGCAAAATGACTTAGCTAACACAATAATGATTTGGATCATACAATAATGACTTGGCTCACACCATAATGACTTGGTTCACACCATAATGACTTGGCTCACACCATAATGACTTGGCTCACACCATAATGACTTGGCTCACACCATAATGACTTAGCTCACAGCATAGCGACTTAGCTTACAGCAAAGCTCAGAGCAAAGGGACTTCGTTCACAGCATAGCGACTGAGGTAGCTCACAGCAAATCAGTAGATCACAGCAAAGGGACTTCAGTAGATCACAGCAAAGTGACTTCAGTAACTCACAGCAAAGGGACTTCAGTAGATCACAGCAAAGGGACTTCAGTAGATCACAACAAAGGGATCTCAGTAACTCACAGCAAAGGGACTTCAGTAGATCACAGCAAAGGGACTTCAGTAGATCACAGCAGAGTGACTTCAGTAACTCACAGCAAAGGGACTTCAGTAGATCACAGCAGAGTGACTTCAGTAACTCACAGCAAAGGGACTTCAGTAGATCACAGCAAAGGGACTTCAGTAGATCACAGCAAAGGGACTTCAGTAGATCACAACAAAGGGACTTCAGTAGATCACAGCAAAGGGACTTCAGTAGATCACAGCAAAGGGACTTCAGTAGATCACAGCAAAGGGACTTCAGTAGATCACAGCAAAGGGACTTCAGTAGATCACAGCAAAGGGACTTCATTAACTCACAGCAAAGGGACTTCAGTAGATCACAGCAAAGGGACTTCAGTAGATCACAGCAAAGGGACTGCAGTAGATCACAGCAAAGGGACTTCAGTAGATCACAGCAAAGGGACTGCAGTAGATCACAGCAAAGGGACTTCAGTAACTCACAGCAAAAGGACTTCAGTAGATCACATCAAAGGGACTTCAATAGATCACAGCAAAGGGACTTCAGTAGATCACAGCAAAGGGAATTCAGTAGATCACAGCAAAGGGACTTCAGTAGATCACAGCAAAGGGACTTCAATAGATCACAGCAAAAGGACTTCAGTAGATCACAGCAAAGGGACTTCAGTAACTTACAGTGTATCGACTTTTACAGCTCACAGTATAACAAGTTTGGCAGCTCACAACATAGGTTTTATAGGTGTTAACATTAGACCTTCAGCATAACGGAACCAACACTGCTAATACAGAGACAAGACATATAACTAATAACAGTGTTTATAACATTACAGTTTTGAGCACAATATTCATCACTGTTGTATGATCATCCAGAACCCATAGTGTTTCACCACTACTGTATGATCATCAGTACCCATAATGTTTCACCACTTCTGTATGATCATCAGTACCCATAATGTTTCACCACTTCTGTATGATCATCAGTACCCATAATGTTTCACCACTTCTGTATGATCATCAGTACCCATAATGTTTCACCACTACTGTATGATCATCCAGGACCCATAGTGTTTCACCACTACTGTATGATCATCAGTACCCATAATGTTTCACCACTACTGTATGATCATCAGTACCCATAATGTTTCACCACTACTGTATGATCATCCAGTACCCATAATGTTTCACCACTACTGTATGATCCTCCAGTACCCATAATGTTTCACCACTACTGTATGATCATCAGTACCCATAATGTTTCACCACTATTGTATGATCATCCAGGACCCATAGTGTTTCACCACTACTGTATGATCATCAGTACCCATAATGTTTCACCACTACTGTATGATCATCCAGTACCCATAATGTTTCACCACTACTGTATGATCATCAGTACCCATAATGTTTCACCACTACTGTATGATCATCAGTACCCATAATGTTTCACCACTACTGCATGATCATCCAGTACCCATAACGTTTCACCACTACTGTATGATCATCAGTACCCATAATGTTTCACCACTACTGTATGATCATCAGTACCCATAATGTTTCACCACTACTGTATGATCATCAGTACCCATAATGTTTCACCACTACTGTATGATCATCAGTACCCATAACGTTTCACCACTACTGTATGATCATCAGTACCCATAATGTTTCACCACTACTGTATGATCATCAGTACCCATAATGTTTCACCACTACTGTATGATCATCAGTACCCATAATTTTCACCACTACTGTATGATCATCAGTACCCATAACGTTTCACCACTACTGTATGATCATCAGTACCCATAATGTTTCACCACTACTGTATGATCATCAGTACCATAATGTTTCACCCTACTGTATGATCATCAGTACCCATAATGTTTCACCACTACTGTATGATCATCAGTACCCAAATGTTTCACCACTACTGTATGATCATCCAGTACCCATAACTTTCACCACTACTGTATGATCATCCAGTACCCATAATGTTTCACCACTTCTGTATGATCATCCAGTACCCATAATGTTTCACCACTACTGTATGATCATCATTACCCATAATGTTTCACCACTACTGTATGATCATCAGTACCCATAATGTTTCACACTTACTGTATGATCATCCAGTACCCATAATGTTTCACCACTACTGTATGATCATCCAGTACCCATAATGTTTCACCACTCTGTATGATCATCCAGTACCCATAATGTTTCACCACTACTGTATGATCATCAGTACCCATAATTTTCACCACTACTGTATGATCATCCAGTACCCATAAGTTTCACCACTACTGTATGATCATCAGTACCCATAATGTTTCACCACTACTGTATGATCATCAGTACCCATAATGTTTCACCACTACTGTATGATCATCAGTACCCATAATGATTTCACCACTACTGTATGATCATCCAGTACCCATAATGTTTCACCACTTCTGTATGATCATCCAGTACCCATAATGTTTCACCACTACTGTATGATCATCAGTACCCATAATGTTTCACCACTACTGTATGATCATCCAGTACCCATAACGTTTCACCACTACTGTATGATCATCCAGTACCCATAATATTTCACCACTACTGTATGATCATCCAGTACCCATAACGTTTCACCACTACTGTATGATCATCAGTACCCATAATGTTTCACCACTACTGTATGATCATCAGTACCCATAATGTTTCACCTCTACTGTATGATCATCAGTACCCATAATGTTTCACCACTACTGTATGATCATCAGTACCCATAATATTTCACCACTACTGTATGATCATCCAGTACCCATAACGTTTCACCACTACTGTATGATCATCCAGTACCCATAATGTTTCACCACTTCTGTATGATCATCCAGTACCCATAATGTTTCACCCCTACTGTATGATCATCAGTACCCATAATGTTTCACCACTACTGTATGATCATCAGTACCCATAATGTTTCACCTCTACTGTATGATCATCCAGTACCCATAACGTTTCACCACTACTGTATGATCATCCAGTACCCATAATGTTTCACCACTTCTGTATGATCATCCAGTACCCATAATGTTTCACCTCTACTGTATGATCATCAGTACCCATAATGTTTCCCCACTACTGTATGATCATCAGTACCCATAATATTTCACCACTACTGTATGATCATCCAGTACCCATAACGTTTCACCACTACTGTATGATCATCCAGTACCCATAATGTTTCACCACTACTGTATGATAATCAGTACCCATAATGTTTCACCACTACTGTATGATCATCAGTACCCATTACTATTATTATATTCATGGGGAAGAGTTCAACAAGAGCGGGTTATACAGTTCCTAAGGAATGGGAGTAAATCAATTTTGATATGAGGAAGGCATCCCCAATTCCTTTGATCAAAAAAACCTTGTGCAACATCCTCGATGGAGCCAGTATCAGCCCACAGCCGGCTTAAGCTGGCGTGGGTTTCTTTATACTTTCCTTAACTTTTCCTGTGTGATAAATGCCGGTTTTTTTAATCTACTTGGTGGAATATTATCTCAGAATATTTCTTCTGCCTCGAGAAATGCATTACAAAATTCAGCAGTTTTCGTCATTTTGAGATGATTTTTGAAGAGAGGACATGTCACATTTTAACCTGCCCTTCACATAGAACCTTCGTTATCACATTCATTACTGGTCATTAATTTCTTTCATAAATAAACCTTTAAAAAATATATATTTTTTTTTATTCTTGATTGGATTACATTAGGTCAACGTAAACTAACTTATTTTTACTTTATAGTTAATCGATAAACATGAAACTATAAAATAATGGCTTATGTCTCGCAGCACGTGACATCTTATCGTCTCAATGCGTTGGTTTCGCCACGCTCACTGATTACGTCGCAAGATGGGTTGCCCTCTGTATTAGGCCTAGCATACATCTTTTACGAGCCTTCAATCTATAAATTAGACACATATGCAACATTTGGGTATCTTTATTGAGGAAACGTTTCGCCACACAGCGGCTTCATCAGTCCAATACAAAGTAGAAAGGTGTAAGGAGAGTAGGAGTTTTGAGGTAATCAGTCCCTCGGCCTGGAGTCGATGTGTTCAGTCCATCAATCTTGTAGAAATGACAGCATATATCCGTAGAGGTGGCTTATATATTGTAGTCAGGTGAGGTGAAGCAGCAGGAGGCGGGGTCATAGTGGTACCATCCACTAGTCGAAGTAGGTCTTCGTCCAAAGGTTGGACAAGTGTTGAAGAATTCGTTTGTATTAAGATCCCAAGATGTTGCTGTGTCAGACAGGGTGTAGATGAATGGTTCAGAAAACCGACAAGTTATAAATTAGACACATATGCAATATGTTGCATATGTGTCTAATTTATAACTTGTCGGATCTCTGAACCATTCATCTACAGCCTTCAATCTCTGTGGAGAGGGTTTATAAATTGTCTTTATTCTTTAAGGTTTACATCCCAAAGTCATACGAAGAATTACAAACTCTTTAATTACTTGTTCCTGTGACATGGCCTTTATTGCAGAGCAATCTTTTATTAAACACCCGGAAGAAAGAGTGACCCATTATGATTTTTTTATCTAATTACACTCGACTGGTTTTCGTAAGTAAGCACTAATTCCCCTAACTACTCACACTCATGTACTTCATCCTGTTTTTAAAGTAAACTTTACTCTTTGCCCTGAATTTGTTAACCTACTGGACGTTACATTCTTCTTTAAGCTCCTTTTAAATTCAACTGTTGCCAGTTTTCCCTCAGGACTTGCATTTTTCTTCTGTTATTAGCGTCTTTCAGAACTTGTATTACTACTATGTCAACAGCCTCTTTCAAGATCTATAACACTACCATGTTATTAATTCGTAATTCTCTTATTATTTGCTTCCTTCAGGACTCTCAGTCTTTCTTTGGGACTTATAATTTGACCTTGTCATTAGCTTCCTTAAGTACAAGAAATTATACCAGTTAACTTTCTACGGAACCTGTATTTCTATCATACCATTATATTTCTTCAAGACTTATAATCGTACCAAGTCATTAGCTTACTTCAGAATTAATAAATCTACCACGTTAATAAAATATTTTAAGTTTTATAATTCGTTTGATCATTACGCAAATACTTTTCTCACCTTCCTTCAGACACACTCCAGCACTGTGTATGTACACAAAGAGGCGTATATCTATCACTGTATTTACCCCATAAGGCATTTATCTCAGATTGCCTGCATAAACTCAATCACCTAAATTATTATCGAGCTGTACTCCTTGGAACACAGGCGAGAAATGTTCATCATAAGCTATACCTGGAAAATTCGAGAGAGAGTGGTCCCAAATTTGCACACAGAAATGAGGCTTGTCAGATGATGCAAAACTCAATGAAAAGAAGGGGTGCTTTGAGTATACCAGGAGATAATTCATGAAGTGTGAAGGGACCCCGACTTTTCAACACCCTTCATACATAAGGGGAATTACCAACAGGCCCCTGGCTTTCTTCAAGAAGGGACGAATGAGTTCAAGACAGTTATTGAACAAATGAGCTGCGGAGCATATGCTGGACTGTGTGCAGTTAGCACCAACAACCTGGATGATCAGACCATCCACTGGGAGGCTTGGTCTGGGATCGTGCCGCGGGGGTGTTGATCCCCTGAACATTCTTCTGCTAAACTTTAGGCATTGCATATACACTGAGTTGAATGCCCGAGGGATGGTCACAAAGGTGCGTCATTTTGACTTTAGTGAGATTAATGCATGAATACTTTGTATAATGTTTATTTGTTCTATATGCAGTACACAAAGAAAATGCTACCGAAGGTGCAAGGTTGCAATTTGTTATACACTGGTACAAGTAACACTCTAAGTCCTGAAGTAACTAATGAAAAGGTTGCACAAAAACTCCTGAAATACGCAATTATAAATAAAAAGCACACTTAAAGATGAATGCTATATTCATTAGGGCTACAAATTCGGGGCATAGAGTAACGTAAGCAGGATGAGGCATATGAATTAGTGCCTGCTAACGAAAACCTGTCGATAGTAAAAGGTTGAAAAACCATAATGGGTCACAGTGTACATAATGATTATTGAGAGATTCCAAAATAATTGAACCCGTGTCACAGAAACAAGTATTTAATAAGTTCCTGCTTCCTAATACATAGGAATGTGAAACTTGAAAATTAAAATATAATTATAAAGACATTCGTCATAGTTGGAAGACTCATAAAATGATGTAATCCAGGAGCAACGCAGAGAGCAACCCATCCTGCAACTTAAACAACGTGCGTGGAGAAACCAACGCACAGAGAATGAGATGATTTGCTTTGCCACACAAAAAGTCGCCATTTTATGTAGTTTCGTTATTGTGGTTAACTATACGCAAATTAAATTATCGTAATCTAACCTAACGTCGAGAAAAAAGAAGAATTCAGTGAAGTGCAATGAATATGGTGACTACTGACCTATTAGATTAACAGGTTCAACTTTGACATACCTTCACTCCAAGAATCAGCTAAGACTGACGACTTCCGTGAATAAATTCACTTGAGTGGATTTCATGAGGGAAAGAAAACATTCCAAGAATATTTACCACAAGACAGATACATATAAAACTGGCATTCTTCAAGCAGGAAAAACAGGGAATACTTTCAGTTAAAATAAATGAATGACATCTTACTCCAGCAGAGAACTAATACTGGTTCCCTTCCAGTGAGAGACCTTGTGGCTCCTGACGATTCCTGTTTCCAAAAAATTGGTACTGACTTCAATTCGCCCTTCCTCGCATCAACCCTGATTGATTACTGCCTGTTTAGCCTTTTCCCATAAACATGATGAGATGAGATAGTGGGTATGGATGGTCATAGTGATGGGGTATTGTGTTAAAAATCAGATTGTTTTCAGCTCTACATTATTAAATGAATACCTTGTCTCTTTAATTACAAAGAAGTTTCCGCAATGTTGATGGTAACAGTTGTCAGAACCGAAGTCGCAGTCCTGTGACAATCTATCTAAGCAGCTAAGTTGTTAGCACTTAATGCCATAAATTTCAAAAAATTTTCATCATCATCATCATCATCATCATCATCATCATCATCATCATCATCATCATCATCATCATCATCATCATCATCATCATCATCATCATCATCATCATCATCATCAATCATCATCATCATACATCACATCATCATCATCATCATCATCATCATCATCATCATCATCATCATCATCATCATCATCATCATCATCATCATCATCATCATCATCATCATCATCATCATCATCATCATCATCATCATCATCATCATCATCATCATCATCATCTATAATGCCTTATTTTACTTTTTCGGCTTAAAACACAGTATCGTATTTTCATTGCTATGATTTGTGCTGTAATATTGGTTGTGTTTCACATTGCTCTGTATCTTGGAAGAACTTTTCTGAGGTAAAGCCTCGTTGCCACGTGCAACTTGCACGATATCATGACTCTTGTAGCATTAATGAATGAATTAGTATTAATATTGTTATTTTATTATTATTTTTATTTTCACCGTTTAAAGTAGTTTTAATTTTTTTATTTCTATATTCTTCGCTCCTCTGTATGTCCCTTAAGGGTTTAACGCTTTGTTATGATTATAATAATAATAATAATAACTATATACATTGACATTTTCAATCTCATGTACTTCATATGTAATTTGAAAATTAATCTCTTCGCTGAATATATAACTGCAAAAACAATTGTAATTAAACAGTCTCTTAAAATGATTGAGCTTGATCCATGCAGATCCCTGTTAATCTAGACGCGTTTTATAGAGTAAGCAAATTATTGTAAACCTTTTTTTCAAGAACTTCTGATAACTATAAAACTATTTACGAATATAAAATACTTTGCCATTGGTGCATATATCAGTTGGATATATTTTGTCAAACTTATTATTAGCTCTGAAATAAGTTACTTTTAAATTACTTCTTCACATACAATAAACTAGGAAAAAACAGTCAGAGTATAGTGTCATATTCCATATAATAACCTTCGATATAAAGCCAATTCTGGTCAGTACATTTACTTCTTAACAGATACTGACTCCGCTGAGACAGACTCTGGGCTCATTATATTAGAGCCTCGCATGAGCCGGCCCCTTATTAACGGGTACCTTGATGCTGGTGAAGGGTTCTTGATGAGAGGAACCGGAATGCTTGCCATTCCTATTGTACAGTGTACTCACCTAGCTGTGATTGCAGGGGTCGATTCAAAGCTCCTGGCCCCGCCTCTTCACTGGTCGCTACTAGGTCACTCTTCCTGCTTCATGAGCTTTATCATACCTCTCCTTAAAGCTATGTATGGATCCTGCCTCCACTACATCACTTTCCAGACTATTCCACTTCTTCACAACTCTGTGACTGAAGAAATACTTCCTAACATCCCTGTGATTCATCTGAGTCTTCAACTTCCAATTATGACCCCTTGTTGCTGTGTCAATTCCTCTCAGTATTTTGTGTCGTTATCATATCCCCTCAATCTCTAATGTCCTCCAGTGTCGTCAGGTCGATTTCCCTTAACCTCTCCTCGTAGAACATGTCCCTTAGCTCCGGGACTAGTCTTGTTGCAAACCTTTACACTTTCTCTAATTTCCTTAGGTGCTTGGCTAGGTGTGGGTTCCAAACTGGTGCTGCGTACTCCAATATAGGCCTGACATAAAAGGTGTACAGGGTCCTGAACGGTTCCTTATTAAGATGTCGGAAAGTTATTCTCAGGTTTGCTTGGCGCCCATGTGCTGCGGCAGTTATTTGGTTAATGTGCGTCTCAGGAGATGTGTCTGGTGTTATACTCGCCCCAAGATCATTTTCCTTGAGTGACGTTTATAGTCTCTGGTCCTCTAGACTGTACACCGTGTGATGTCTTCTTTGCCATTTTCCAATCTTCATGACTTTGCACTTGGTGGGGTTGAACTCCAGGAGCCAGTTTCTAGACCAGGCCTGCAGCCTGTCCAGATCCCTTTGTACTTCTGCCTGGTCCTCGTCGAATTGAATTCTTCTCATCAACTTCACATCATCTGCAAACAGGGACTCTTCTGAGTCTATTCCTTCTGTCATGTCTTTCACATACACCAGAAACAGCATTGGTCCTAGGACTGACCCCCTGTGGAACCCCGCTCGCCACAGACGCCCACTCTGACACCTCGTCAATTATCATGACTCGCTGTCTTCCTGACAGGTATTTCCTGATCCACTGAAGCGCCTTCCCTGTTATACCTGCGTGGTCCTCCAGCTTATGCCCTAATCTCGTGTGTGGAACTGTGTCAAAAGCCTTCTTAAAGTCCAAGAAAACGCAATCTACCTACCTCTCTCTCTCTCTTGTCTTACTGATGTCACCCTGTTATAGAACTCCAGTAGGTTTGTGACAAGATTTCCCATCCCTGAAACCGTGTTGGTTGTCGTTGATATCATTCCTTTCTAGGTGCTCCACCACTCATCTGATAATCTTTTCCATGACTTTGCATACTATTCTTGTCGGTGTTAACTAGTCTATAGTTTAATTCTTCGTGTTTGTCTTCTTTTTAAAAATTGGGACTACATTTGCTGTCTTCCATACCTCAGGTAGTCGCCCTGTTTCGATAAATGTGTTGAAAAATGTTGTTAGTTGCACACATAGCGCCTCTGCTCCCTCTCTCAGGACCCGTGGAGATTTGTTATCCGGCCCCATCGCCTTTGAGGTATCTAGCTCGCTTAGCAGCCTCTTCACTTCTTCCTCGGTTGTATGTATTGTGTCCAACACTTAATTGTGTACCTCACCTTTCCGTCTTTCTGGAGTCCCTTCTGTCTCCTCTGTGAACACTTCTTTGAATCTTATGTTGAGCTCCTCACATACTTCTCGGCCGTTTCTTGTGATCTCCCCTCCTTCCTCAGCCTGATTACCTGGTTCTTGACTGTTGTTTTCCTCCTGATGCGGCTGTACAACAGCGTCGGGTCAGATTTGGTTTTCGCTGTTATGTCATTTTCGTATTGTCGTTGGGGATTCCTTCTTACCTATGCATATTCGTTTCTGGCTCTTCGAATGTTCTCCTTATTCTCCTGGGTCCTTTGCCTTCTATACTAATTCCATTCTGTGGCACACTTGGTTTTGGCCTCTCTACACCTATGAGTGAACCAAGGGCTCATCCTAGCCTTCTCGTTATTTCTGTTACCCTTGGGTACAAACCTCTCCTCAGCTTCCTTGCATATTGTTGTCACATATTCCATCATCTCATTTACTGACTTCCCTGCCAGTGCTCTGTCCCACTGAACCTTGTGCAGAAAATTCTTCATGCCTGTGTAGTCCCCTCTCTTGTAGTTTGGCTTCATTCGTCCTGCCCTTCCTGCTTCCCTCTCCACTTGTAACTCTACTATGTATTCGAAGCTCAGAACAACGTGGTAACTGGCCCCGAGGAGTCTTTCATATGTGATATCCTCAATATCTTTACTACTCAAGGTGAATACTAGGTCCAGTCTTGCTGGTTCGTCCTCTCCTCTCTCTCTGGTAGTGTCCCTTACTTGTTGGTACATGAGGTTTTCCAGTAATACCTCCATCCTCTTAGCCCTCCATGTTTCTGGGCCCCCATGTGGCTCTAGGTTCTCCCAGTCCATTTTTTTTGTGATTGAAGGTACCCACAAACAGTAGCTTTGTCCTGATCCCATGAGCCCTTCCGGCCACTTCAGCCAGTGTCAACCATCGCTCTGTTAATCACATCATATTCTTGCCTTGGCCTCCTGTTGTTCTGTGATGGGTTATACATCACTGCAATTACCACCTTGGGACTTCCAGACGGAAGTGTTCCTATTATGTAGTCTATTGCTTCTCCTGTCTCCTCTCTCCAGCTCGTCAAAATCCCATTGATTTTTGATGAGCAGTGCCACTCCTCCACCCCCCTCTGTTCCCTCTGTCTTTCCTCAAGATCTGATATCCCGTTGGAAAGATAGCACATGTTATCATTCCTGTGAGCTTGGTTTTGGTGAGAGCTATGATGTCGGGTGATGCCTCTTTGATTCTTTCGTGCCACTCCTACTTATTCGTTATTCTATCAGCGTTGGTGTACCATGCCTTCAGTTTTCTCTCCAACACTGTGTTCTGGGGGTCTAGGGGGTGGAGGACCAGGCTGTGTGCTGTGGGATTCTACAGCATAGTGTTGGGTGGAGGTTTTAAGTGTGGATTGGGGTTTATGTTGGGATAGTGTGTTTGGCTGTGGGGTTCTAAGGGTGGTTCTGTATGCACTTGCGCTTGTTGCTCTGCCCGGCTCTGGTTGTCCTCTGCTGACTCCTTGTGTCTCTTTCTAGCCCCTTTCGTTTTCTGTGTCTTCTCTCTCAGCTGCTGTCGTTCTGTCACGGTCTAGGAGCACCATCTTGTATGTTCATGATTTCTTCAGACGTGGTTTCTCTTGCAGGACCCTGTTGCAGGGGTCTAGACATAGCTCCTGGCCCCGCCTCTTCACTGACTGCTGCTAGGTCCTCTCTCTTCCTGCTCCATGAGCTTTATCATACCTTGTTTTAAATTTATGTATGGTTCCTGCCCTAACTACATCACTTGCCAGACTATTCCACTTCCTGACAACTCTATGAATAAAGTGTGTGTGTGTGTGTGTGTGTGTGTGTGTGTGTGTGTGTGTTTGAGTATTTATGTCGTGCCGAATAGGTAAAACTAGCGATATTGGCTTAAATAGCAAGCAACGCTATTGCCGAATAAGGCAAGCGAAAATTTGTGTATGCAATAATTTCGCAAAACTCACTCTGAACCTAACGGAAAAAAACATATTTCATTGTGTGTGTTTATTATTAAATTTTTGTTAACTTATCTAAACTATATTTAGTTGGATTAGGCTAAATTGTTATAATAAGGTTAAGTAAGTTGGTTGGTAGACAGCAACCACCCAGGGAGGTACTACCGTCCTGCCAAGTGAATGTGAAACAGAAACCTGCAACTGTTTTACATGATGGAAGGATTGCTGGTGTCTTTTTCGGTCTCATAAACACGCTGGATAACAGGTATATCTTGCTACTTCTACTTACTCTTAGGGCACATTACACAGCATGCACATGCATATATATACATACATACACTTATCTATGGTTTTCTTCTTTTTTCTTAATAGCTCTTGTTCTTCTTTATTTCCTCTATTCTCCATGGGGAAGTGGAAAAGAATCTTTCCTCCGTAAGCCTTGCGTGTCGTATGAGGCGACTAAAGTGCCGGGAGCAATGGGCTAGTAACCCATTCTCCTGTATTCATTTACTAAAAAAGAGAAAGAATTTTTTTATAAATCTGGGATGCTTGAATGTGAGTGGATGTAGTGCAGAATGATAAGAAAAAGATGATTGCTCATGTTATGAATGAAAAGAAGTTGGATGTCCTGGCCCTAAGCGAAACAAAGCTGAAGTGGGTAGGCGAGTTTCAGTGGGGAGAAATAAATAGGATTAAGTCAGGAGTATCTGAGAGAGTTATATCTAAGGAAGGGGTAGCAATAATGTTGAAAGATCAGTTATGAAAGAAGAAGAGGGAATATAAATGTATAAATTCAAGGATTATGTGGATTAAAATAAGGGTCGGATGCGAAAAGTGGGTCATAATAAGCGTGTATGCACCTGGAGAAGAGAGGAGTGTATAGGAGAGAGAGAGAGAGAGATTTTGTGAGATCTTAAGCGAATGTATTGGAAATTTTGAACCAAGTGAGAGGGTAATTGTGGTAGGGGACCTAAATGCTAAAGTAGGAGAAACATTTAGAGTGGGTGTGTTAGGTAAGTTTGGGGTGCCAGGTGTACATGATAATGGGAGCCCTTTAATTGAACTTTGTATAGAAATGGGTTTAGTTATATGCAATACATATTTTAAGAAAATGAGGATAAATAAGTATACAAGATATGATGTAGGGCGTAATAACAGTAGTTTGTTGGACTACGTATTGGTAGATAAAAGACTGTTGAGTAGACTTCAGGATGTACATGTTTATAGAGGGGCCACAGATATCAGATCACTTTTTAGTTGTAGCTACAGTGAGAGTAAAAGGTAGATGGGATACAAGGAAAATAGAAGCAGTAAGTAAGAGAGAGGTGAAGGTTTATAAACTAAAAGAGGAGGCAGTTAGGGTAAGATATAAACAACTATTGGAGGATAGATGGGCTAGTGAGAGTGTAGGCAATGGGGTCGAAGATGTATGGAGTAGGTTCAAGAATGTAGTGTTAGAGTGTTCAGCAGAAGTTTGTGGTTACAGGAAAGTAGGTGCGGGAGGGAAGAAGAGCGATTGGTGGAATGATGATGTAAAGTGATTAGAAGTAGAAGTGATGCAAGGAGGGAAGAGTATATGGAGAGAAAAAGAGAGGTTAAGAGAGTGGTGAAGCAATGTAAAAAGAGAGCAAATGAAAGAGTGGGTGAGATGTTATCAACAAATTTTGTTGAAAATAAGAAAAAGTTTTGGAGTGAGATTAATAAGTTGAGGAAGCCTAGGGAACAAATGGATTTGACAGTTAAAAATAGGAGAGGAGAGTTATTAAATGGAGAGTTAGAGGTATCGGGAAGATGGAGGGAATATTTTGAGGAGTTGTTAAATGTTGATGAAGACAGGGAAGCTGTGATTTCGTGTATAGGGCAAGGAGGAATAACATCTTGTAGGAGTGTGGAAGAGCCAGTTGTGAGTGTGGGGGAAGTTCGTGAGGCAGTGGGTAGAATGAAAGGGGGTAAGGCAGCTGGGATTGATGGGATAAAGATAGAAATGTTAAAAGCAGGTGGGGATATAGTTTTGGAGTGGTTAGTGCTATTATTTAATAAATGTATGGAAGAGGGTAAGGTACCTAGGGATTGGCAGAGAGCGTGTATAATTCCTTTGTATAAAGGCAAAGGGGACAAAAGAGAGTGCAAAAATTATAGGGGAATAAGTCTGTTGAGTGTACCTGGTAAAATGTATGGTAGAGTTATTATTGAAAGAATTAAGAGTAAGACAGAAAGCAGGATAGCAGATGAACAAGGGGCTTTAGGAAAAGTAGGGGTGTGTAGACCAAGTGTTTACAGTGAAACATATAGGTGAACAGTATTTGGATAAGGGTAAAGAGGTTTTTGTGGCATTTATGGATTTGGAAAAGGCGTATGATAGGGTGGATAGGGGGGCAATGTGGCAGATGCTGCAGGTGTATGGAATAGGAGGTAGGTTACTGAAAGCAGTGAAGAGTTTTTATGAGGATAGTGAGGCTCAAGTTAGAGTGTGTAGGAGGGAAGGGGACTATTTCCCAGTAAAAGTGGGCCTTAGACAAGGATGTGTGATGTCACCGTCGTTGTTCAATATATTTATAGATGGGGTTGTATGAGAAGTGAATGCGAGGGTCTTGGCAAGAGGTGTGGGGATAAAAGATAAAGAATTAAATACAAAGTGGGAGTTGTCACAGTTGCTTTTTGCTGATGACACTGTGCTTTTGGGAGATTATGAAGATAAGTTGCAGAGGTTGGTGGATGAATTTGGTAGGGTGTGTAAAAGAAGAAAATTGAAAGTGAATATAGGAAAGAGTAAGGTGATGAGGATAACAAAAAGATTAGGTGACGAAAGATTGGATATCAGATTGGAGGGAGAGAGTATGGAGGAGGTGAATGTATTCAGATATTTGGGAGTGGACATGTCAGCAGATGGGTCTATGAAGGATGAGGTGAATCATAGAATTGATGAGGGAAAAAGGGTGAGTGGAGCACTGCGGAGTCTGTGGAGACAAAGAACTTTGTCCATGGAAGTAAAGATTGGAATGCATGAGAGTATAGTTATACCAACACTCTTATATGGGTGTGAAGCATGGGTGATGAATGTTGCAACGAGGAGAAGGCTGGAGGCAGTGGAGATGTCATGTCTGAGGTCAATGTGTGGTGTGAATATAATGCAGAGAATTCGGAGTTTGGAAATTAGGAGGAGGTGCGGGATTACCAAAACTATTATCCAGAGAGCTGAGGAGGGGTTGTTAAGGTGGTTTGGACATGTAGAGAGGATGGTACAAAGTAGAATGACTTCGAGAGTGTATAAATCTGTAGTGGAGGGAAGGCGTGGTAGGGGTCGGCCTAGGAAAGGTTGGAGGGAGGGGGTAAAGGAGGCTTTGTGTGGGAGGGGCTTGGACTTCCAGCAAGCATACATGAGCGTATTTGATAGGAGTGAATGGAGACAAATGGTACTTGACGTGATGTTGGAGTGTGAGCCAAGTAACATTTATGAAGGGATTCAGGGAAACCGGCAGGCCGGACTTGAGTCCTGGGAATGGGAAGTACAGTGCCTGCACTCTGAGGAGGGATGCTAAATTTTGCAGTTTTATAACTGTAGTGTAAGAATGCCTCTGGCAAGATGGAGTGAATGACTATGAAAGTTTTTCTTTTTCGGGCCACCCTGCCTTGGTGGGAAACCGCCGATGTGTTAATACAAAAAATAAGTTTTCTAAGGTTCTTTTGGGACAAAATTATTTAAATTTTACATTATCATAATTGAAAAAAAAATATATGTTTAAACGTATAAGAGAAATTTTTAGAAAGGACTTAATTTTAAATGAGTTCTTGCTAATTGACCAGTTTTACCTATTCGGCACGACATATATATATATATATATATATATATATATATATATATGTCGTGCCGATTAGGTAAAACTGGTCAATTAGCAAGAACTCATCTAAAATTAAGTCTTTTCTAAAATTTTATCTTATACGTTTAAAGATATATTTTTTTCATTTATGTTAATGTAAGAATTTATAATTTTGTACCAAGAGAAACTTTGAAAACCTACCTAACCTTATTACAACAAGCACAATTTAATTTAGCCTAACCCAACTAAATATATTTTAGATACGTTAACATTAATTTAAAAATAAACAAACACAATGAAATTTATTTTTTTCGTTATGTTCAGAATGATTTTGGCGAAATTATTGCATACACAAATTTTCACTTCTCTTATATGGCAAGGTGAGCATTGCTATTTAAGCCAAAATCGCAAGTTTTACCTAATCGGCACGACATTATATATATATATATATATATATATATATATATATATATATATATATATATATATATATATATATATATATATATTATTAATACTTACTGTTTCTATGGTAATCATAATCACCTAAATATTTCTTTATCCAGGTTTCAAATATTTTGAATAAAATAAACAATATTTGAGTAATATATACTACATCAATAAGACACTCATTGCAAAGTTTCTCTCTCACAATTCACTTGCATTTGTGCATTTGTGACGTGTCACTTTATTTTTTTTTTCATTTAAAACTGACATTTTGAAAGATCAATTTTGTAAGATAAGTTTCTTCAGAACTTATTCTATACTCCAAAATTGCTAGGACTATCTTTTTGAATATAGGATTAAAGTATACCATAAGTTATTACATATCATATTAAAATATTTTTCATTGAACTAGAATAAGTGGAACATTGTTTCAGACTACTGAGCAAAACTCTTCTCCAAGCTGAGGGACTGACTACCTCGAAACTACGTCTTCAAGGGTGATAGACTGATTACATCATCTTTACATCTCTACTGTACTCGACTGAAGAAGTCTACTGTGTAAGCGAAACATTTAGGAATAAAGATCCCTAACTGATGCACGTGTGTCTTACTGAGGGAGCAAAGAGGTAATCATCTGGAATGTCCATTTCACTCCCGTATTTAAAACCTTTCATTGAAGGTCTCCTGATGAAAGGAATCAGAGCTTCCCTTCCCTTCCTCAGGTTAAACTTGATTACCTCCCATTCCCCAGGTGCTGTATAATTGTTACAGGTTTAATGTTGTAATAGAATATATAATAATATCTTAAGTGCCAAAGTTATAATATATGTGTTGTGACTATCGAGGAAAGGAATCAGTGTCTGATTACTTGGAAATATTGTTGTCCTAGGTTTTTATCAAAATGCTTTGCCATTTGCCAGTTTTAAAGGCACACAACTGTGTCATTCAGAAAATCATCAATGCTTACTAAGCTCTTTGCAATGACAATTAACTTTTACCGTTATCCTAAATTCTATCATATCTTTCTGTAATTGTACATTATGCTTTGACACTGGGTAAGATGATATTAGTGGCAGCGATAGTTTCAAAAGTAAGAGGTGTCTACTATTTGAATTAAGCTGGTCTACACTCATTTTCTGGTCAATGGTATTACACCGATTTTAGTGTAAGTTTGTGGTGCTGATTTCGAATATGTCATCGGTTTTGCACAATTGGCTCTAGTTTTTCATAAATTTGGTATCCCATTGAAAAACATAAAATATGTGAAAAATATATTGATCAGGCGGGGCTAACTTACAAACCGCACTGAAAATATTTTGTTTTGATCATGCAAGTAAGCGAGAAGTTTACCATCTTCAGATGAACACAAACAGAAATCTTGTGCTCATGATGGCAAAGCTTCTTCAAGACCATTTTCATATTTTCGTATTCCATAAGTTTTGTTGAGTGATCAATTGGAAGAGATGCATTTTGGTTATCATCGTGCACTAAGACACATTTCAAGCTTCTAATGGAGTTATCTATAACCAGCCGCCAATCTCCTGGTTGATATTCAAGTCCCATTCGAAAAAGAGGTCCAGTGATGTTATTGCAGAATACAAGTTCTTCATCTTGGCTTATGTAAGGAAGAAGTTCAATCTCTTTCGTCCGACAGGCTGTTATTTTAACTTCTTGTTGAAGAGTTTTTAGTCTGGATGCTAAAAGTTCAGATGGTTGTTTTGACAGACTGAGGTCATGTATCAGATCACAGACTTCTGCTTGGAAGTTGAAATGTTTACTTCGTATTCGCTTCTGCTACTATCACCTGTGTTACATCCTAAATCCTGAGTTTCTTCAACATCTGACAACGGAAGGTCAGGTAGTGTTGTAAACACTGGTATTGGAACGTCTTTGCACTGTGGCACAAGTCGTCTTGCTGACTCCAAATCAGGATATTCTCACTTGACTTTCTTGTATAGATTGAAACCTTTCACATTCACCATACATAAATAACAATCGTCGTGGTGGTTTTTCGAAGCTCTCCACACCATAGGCACACCGAAGCTTAAACTTTTACTTTGCCTATTTTTCCGCTGTGGTAAGCATTCTACACAGGTTTTTGCCAATCATATGGGAAGCCCAAGACTTGTCTTGTTCTCCAAGCACCACTCCAAAGCAAGCAAGATAAGCTTCTTTTAAAAAATCTGTTATGTTTTTTCTTTGTTTTTGCAAAGGGTATTCGCCACAAATATAGCAAAATGCATTGGAATTGTTTAAGCAGACTCTTCGTGAAGAACACATGTTAATCTGGATATAATAAAATAATGGTTAAAATATTGTCACGTAGTCGTCGTTGTTGATACAGCTCCTTTTGTTAACCCCTCAAGGAAGGTTCCTTGATGCTGCTGAGGGCTCTTGATCTAGGGAATTGGATCTGTGCTCCAGTTCCCTGAATTAAACCCGAATACCTTCCACATCCCCCACAGCGCTTTCCCCTTGATTATGATAATAATCCTTTTGTTAAACATTAAATAATCTAAAAATTTAATTCTAATCTTTGTTAAAACTATCTGTGTATACAAAATGTCACTACATATACATATACACGCGTTATTGCTAAGTGCCCTGTTTATTGAGGGTAGGTATACAATATCTCACAATTTTACAAAACTGCCATTTTTTAATTCAGCAACCCCAAAATTCCCTAATTACGTTCAAAAATCTTTGGCAACGAAAAAAAATTGTTGAGTAGTGAATGATCGATTCCTTGATTTTCGCTGAAGATGGTTCTGATAAATACATCTACAACTAACACTTCCTTATTTCCCTTGTTTTTTTTAATGTACTAGAGCATACGACGCTCACTTATACTTCTGAATTTATGAATTTATTAGTAATTCATCTGTCAGTTTCTGTCATCTTTGTTCTCTCTTATCCATTTTTCCCCTCATATTTAGTTTGTTCATCGCTCAGTGTTTGCTTATTGCTAGTCTAAGATACTAGAGAACAGTTACCTCAGTGCTTCAAAATTGATATTGATGCTGAATACTCTTAATGGACATCGCCTTTACCTTAATTATCAAACAATACTACAGTAGCAATGTTGTCTACAGTAGCAATGTTGTCTTGCAAGATGCTGAGAACTGACAAAGTATCTGTTCCTGTGATGGATATAAATAGGATATTTATGTTGCATGGTAACTTCCAAGTCTCCATTTTTGGGTAGGAAAAGTCATTCCTCTGCTTCAAATTACGGCTATTAGGTAAATGTTGACCACTCACCTAATAAGGCAAGTAACAGAGGGAATTTGTTCAAATGATTAACATACTGTAACTGTTCCTGATACTGAGAGGTGGAGACCAATAAACTCCTTGGAAATGACCGTGTTCTCATCCCCTTCAAGAACTCGGCTATAGTGTAATCGCTGTTATCGACGTAATTACTGAAACTTGAGGCAAAACGTTAAATATAATTGATAAGAACCACTGAGAGGTCTTCAGTGGTTTAGTTACTCTGACTGACTGACCCAAATGATGTTTCTTAGCTGACATTTTACTGTTATTTTGTTCGGATTTTTAACCCCTGAGGATTAGCCATCCAGGATAACCTGAGAAATTCAGTACATCATGAACTGTCTGTCTTATTTCCGCTGGGGTCCTTAAATCTTGGCCCCCAGGATGCGACCCATACCAGTTGACTAATACCCAGGAATCTACTTGTTTGCTACGTGAACGGGGACAACAGGTGTAAGGAAACACCCCCAATGTTTCCAAGATTGCCGGAGATCGAACCACGGACACTGTGTGTGAGGCAAAAGCGTCGCCTACCAGGCCACGAGACATGGCTTGATAGTCTCAGATCTCGTTTATAATTTTAATTACTTGTCTAGCATCTAACATTAGTCCTGCATTACTGACTCGAAGAACGGAAATTTATACTTCAGAGGTTAATGCTTTTTTTGCACCAAACAAAATGATTTTAGGAACGAGTACAAGAATAGTAGTACCGTTTGTTTCCACCTAATCCAACTTCAAGGATAATTAAAACCCATTAGTTATTTTGTCATATCTGAATGTATTATTCATGTGTGTGTGTGTGTGTGTACTCACCTAATTGTGGTTGCAGGGGTCGAGACTCAGCTCCTGGCCCCGGCTCTTCAGTGGTCGCTACTAGGCCCACTCCCTGCTCTTAATAGTTGTATCGTACCTCTTCTTAAAGCTATGATTGGATCCTGCCTCCACTACTTTACTCTCCAGATCGTTCCACTTCTTGAGAACTCTAAGGCTGAAGAAATACTTCCTAACATCCCTATTACTCATATGAGTTTTCGATTTCCAGTTGTGTTCTCTTTTTGCTGTGTCCCATCTCTAAAATATTCTGTCCCTGTCCACTGGTCAATTCCTCTTGTAGAATGTACCCCATAGCTCCAGGATTAATCTTGTCAAATTTTACACTTTCACTTATTTCTTGACATGCTTGACCCGGTGTGGGTCCCATACTGGATCTGTATACTGTAATATGGGCCTGACGTACACTGTGTACAGTGTCATAAATGATTGATCACTTAAATATCGGGACGTTATTCTTACGTTTCCCAGTGGCCGATATGCTGCAGCCATTATGTGGTTGATGTGCGCCTCAGAGGAGGCACTCGGTAAGATGCTCACCCCCATGATCCTTTTCCGAGAGTGAGGTTTGCAGCCTATGACTCCCGAGCGTGTACTCCGTCTACGGTCTAATTTGTCCTTCACCAAGTTTCATGACTTTGCACTTGGTGTGGTTAAACTCCAGTATCCCATGAAGCTTGGGGAATTACAAAGAAGACCGCAGATGGAGCACACGCTCGGGGGTTAAAGAAGTACGTTTGTGTTTGTACTACTCACCTAGTTGTGGTTGCAGGGGTCGATTAATAGCTCCTGGCCCCGCCTCTTCACTTGCCGCTACTGGGTCTCTCTCCCTTCGTCATGAGCCTTATCATACCTCTTCTTAAAGCTATGAATGGATCCTGCCTCCACTACATCGCTTCCCAAGCTATTCCACTTCCTGACCACTCTGGGACTGAAGAAATACTTCCTAACATCTCTGTGATTCATCTGAGTCTTCAACTTCCAGCTGTGCCCCCTTGTTGCTGTGTCCCATCTCTGGAACATTCTGTCTCTGTCCACCTTGTCAATTCCTCTCAGTATTTTATATGTCGTTATCATGTCCCCCCTTACTCTCCTGTCCTCCAATGTCGTCAGGTCAATTTCCCTTAACCTATCCTCGTAGGACATACCCCTTAGCTCCGGGACTAGTCGTGTTGCAAACCTTTGCACTTTCTCTAGTTTCTTTATGTGCTTGGCTAGGTGTGGGTTCCAAACTGGTGCTGCGTACTCCAGTATGGGCCTAACGTACACAGTGTACAGGGTTCTGAACGATTCCTTATTAAGATGTCGAAATGCTGTTCTTAGGGTTGCTAGGCGCCCGTATGCTGCAGCAGTTATTTTGTTGATGTGCGCTTCAGGAGATGTGCCTGGTTTTATACTCACCCCAAGATGTTTTTCCTTGGGTGAGGTTTGTAGTCTCTGGCCCCCTAGACTGTACTCCGTCTGCGGTCTTCTTTGCCCTTTCCCAATCTTCATGACTTTGCACTTGGTGGGGTTGAACTCCAGGAGCCAATTCTTGGACCAGTCCTGCAGCCTGTCCAGATCCCTTTGAAGTTCCGCCTGGTCCTCGTCCGATTGAATTCTTCTCATCAACTTCACATCATCTGCGAACAGGGACACTTCGGAGGTTATTCCTTCCGTCATGTCATTCACAAATACCAGAAACAGCACAGGTCCTAGGAATGACCCCTGTGGAACCGCACTCGTCACAGACGCCCACTCTGACACCTCGCCACGAACCATGACTCGCTGCTGTCTTCCTGACAGGTATTCCCTGATGCATTGGAGTGCCTTCCCTGTTATCCCTGCCTGGTCCTCCAGCTTTTGCTCTAATCTATTTTTTGGAACCGTGTCAAACGCCTTCTTACAGTCCAAGAAAATGCAATCCACTCACCCCTCTCTCTCTTGTCTTACTGCTGTCACCCTGTCATAGAACTCCAGTAGGTTTGTGACACAGGATTTCCCGTACCTGAAACCGTGTTGACTGCCGTTGATAAGCTCATTCCTTTCTAGGTGTGTTTGTGTGTGTGCACACGTGTGCGTGTGTGTGCGCGCGCTCGCGCATGCGTGGGCGCGCGTGTTGCGTGCGTGCGAGTGCTAACCCTTCCCATTTACTGATACCACACATCGTGAATCAACACAGTAATAATAAACGTACACTATATCCAAGAGAGCAGCTTCTGAGAGGTTACCCAGCATAAAATTTTGAACATCTGCTTCCACAAGTTGAAGCTCAAGTTCAACTCCAGCAAGATCTACTTTAAACTGAAGCGAGAGTTCATGTTGTGAGGCGCCGACCTGGCATTTAATGACCTACACATCGAATCTCCTGGTAATTGTTTCATAAATGTAGATGAATTTGATCCACTGACTCCACTCTGGTTGTGCTTAACGAATAAAGAAACGTTTAAACATTAAAGATTCTGACAAGAAACTTTGATCACTGAAAAGTAAGAAAACATTATAAAAATTAGTCACACGAGCGAACAAAAACATAAATTAATCAAGTCACTTATTTTTTTTAGAATCCTTTATTATTTTTTGTAAATTTATCACCAGTTTAATGAAAATATCACATGAATTTGTTATAAAAATAATATTCTTAATAATAAAACTTTCAAAATTAAATTTCCTTAATACAAAAATGTATTTCAATGTATCTTTTCGAATTCAACTAAATTTTTGATAAGGAACTCGGTTCTCGCTACAACAGTTCTTCTATAGTTTGTTTTAATAAAATTATTTCGCAACACAATGTAACAGAATAAAAGTTTCTGCCTAGAAAGATAAAATTACTTTACTGCTCTTGTTAGTGACTGACACCACCACGAAATTTACTAGCCAAAAAAAAAAAAAATTGTACGGAAGATCTCAACACAGTCCTACAAAATTTTAATACGTTCCTAATAATATTTACTCCACAGCTGAGACACGAGTCTCAACACATGCAATTAAAGGGCTTTTGGTCCAAGAAATAAGAGCTTTCCTAACCTTCCTTGACATAAACTTAATAATATCCCAGTCTGAAGCTCCTTAATGGCCCATGCACATTTATTGCTCACTCATGATCATATACTGCTTATAAACAGTCACATTTGGTATATATAATTATGTCATATTATATTATAATTTTACATATGTTTTTTTTTTACCTAGGTTACTTTGAGTTAACCTAGATTGTTCACTCAGTAAAAACAATCACCAAACATAACAATGAAAAAAATGAAAATGCAGACGAAAAAAATGAAAAACAGAAAACGGGTACCTACCTAGGAACCATCAACTCACTACTGAGGTTCACACACTGCTGAGGTTCACTCTTTGCTGAGGTTCACTCACTGCTCAGGTTCACTCACTGATGAGGTTTACTTACTGCCGAGGTTCACTCACTACTGAGGTTCACTCACTGGCGAGGTTCACTCACTGCCGAGGTTCACTCACTGCTCAGGTCCACTCACTGCTCAGGTTCACTCTTTGCTGAGGTTCACTCACTGCTCAGGTTCACTCACTGATGAGGTTTACTTACTGCCGAGGTTCATTCACTACTGAGGTTCACTCACTGGTGAGGTTCACTCACTGCCGAAGTTCACTCATTGTCGGTGTTTACTCACTGCCGGTGTTCACTCACTGCTGAAGTTCACTCACTGTCAAGGTTCACTCACTGCCAAGGTTCACTCACTGCCAAGGTTCACTCACTGCCAAGGTTCACTCACTGCTGAGGTTCACTGCTGAGGTTCACTCACTGCCGAGGATCACTCTCTGCTGAGGTTCACTCACTGATGAGGTTCACTGCTGAGGTTCTCTCATGCCAAGATTCACTCACTGCCGAGGTTCACTCACTGCCGAGGTTCACTCTCTGCTGAGGTTCACTCACTGTTAAGGTTCACTCACTGCAGAGGTTAACTCACTGCCGAGGTTCACTCACTGCCGAGGTTCATTCACTGCTCAGGTTCACTCACTGCTCAGGTTCACTCTCTGCTGAGGTTCACTTACTGCTCAGGTTCACTCACTGATGAGGTTCACTTACTGCCGAGGTTCACTCACTACTGAGGTTCACTCACTGGTGAGGTTCACTCACTGCCGAGGTTCACTCACTGCCAAGGTTCACTCACTGCCGAGGTTCACTCACTGCCATTGTTCACTCACTGCCGAGGTTCACTCACTGAGTTTCACTGCTGAGGGTCACTCACTGCCAAGGTCCACTCACTGCCAAGGTTCACTCACTGCCGAGGTTCACTCTCTGCTGAGGTTCACTCACTGTTAAGTTTCACTCACTGCAGAGGTTAACTCACTGCCGAGGTTCACTCACTGCTCAGGTTCACTAACTGCTCAGGTTCACTAACTGCTCAGGTTCACTCTCTGCTGAGGTTCACTTACTGCTCAGGTTCACTCACTGATGAGGTTCACTCACTACTGAGGTTCACTCACTGGTGAGGTTCACTCACTGGTGAGGTTCACTCACTGCCGAGGTTCACTCTGCCGAGGTTCACTCACTGCCTGTGTTCACTCACTGCCTGTGTTCACTCACTGCCATTGTTCACTCACTGCCGAGGTTCACTAACTGCCGAGGTTCACTCATTGCTGAGGTTCACTCACTGCTCAGGTTCACTAACTGCTCAGGTTCACTAACTGCTCAGGTTCACTCTCTGCTGAGGTTCACTTACTGCTCAGGTTCACTCACTGATGAGGTTCACTCACTGATGAGGTTCACTCACTACTGAGGTTCACTCACTGGTGAGGTTCACTCACTGCCGAGGTTCACTCTGCCGAGGTTCACTCACTGCCGAGGTTCACTCACTGCCTGTGTTCACTCACTGCCATTGTTCACTCACTGCCGAGGTTCACTAACTGCCGAGGTTCACTCATTGCTGAGGTTCACTCACTGAGGTTCACTGCTGAGGGTCACTCACTGCCAAGGTCCACTCACTGCCAAGGTTCACTCACTGCCGAGGTTCACTCTCTGCTGAGGTTCACTCACTGTTAAGTTTCCCTCACTGCAGAGGTTAACTCACTGCCGAGGTTCACTCACTGCTCAGGTTCACTAACTACTCAGGTTCACTAACTGCTCAGGTTCACTCTCTGCTGAGGTTCACTTACTGCTCAGGTTCACTCACTGATGAGGTTCACTCACTACTGAGGTTCACTCACTGGTGAGGTTCACTCACTGCCGAGGTTCACTCTGCCGAGGTTCACTCACTGCCGAGGTTCACTCACTGCCTGTGTTCACTCACTGCCATTGTTCACTCACTGCCGAGGTTCACTAACTGCCGAGGTTCACTCATTGCTGAGGTTCACTCACTGAGGTTCACTGCTGAGGGTCACTCACTGCCAAGGTCCACTCACTGCCAAGGTCCACTCACTGCCAAGGTTCACTCACTGCCAAGGTTCACTCACTTTTGACGGTACTAGCTTGTCCCCTGCTTTAAAAATAGGAATTACATTGGCCATCTTCCACATATCAGACACTACACCTGTTTGAATAGATATATTAAAAATATTAGTCAAATATTAGGCAGTGTGTTTAGTAAATCAGGGAAATGTTTAACAGGCTGGCGTGAATTTACTAGAATATAATGTGTTTATATATTAGTTATATAAGCATGGAAGACTTAGTGAGAGTTGCCAAAATTATTTTTGCAGATTCAGAAGAAAAGGTCGAGGGGAAGTTTAGAAAAGAGCGTAAAGAAGCAAATTGAGAATTAAATAGATAAAAGAGAAAAGTGACGAAAATAAAATTATAATGAAGAAACATGAGTCGGACTTAAACAAAATGACAATGGAGGTGAGTGCATTAGAAAAGATGGGAATGACAAGTTTTAGGAGTGTTTAGACATTTTTGGGACTGAAGTTTGACAGTGGATGCAGAAAGATAAATGAATGTTTGTATGCCGACTCATTAGAGTGATTGTGAAGCAATGTCTTTGAATGTTGTTTTGAGAAGAACGATAAAATATAGCCATACCTAAGATGAGTGTGAGATGTGAATATTACACTGATCAGATATTATAATCTGTGAGGTGTTATGAAAGAATTAATTCACTGAGAGGAAGACGAGTTGATGGAATGGTGTGGTAATGAAGACTGAGCGGAGCAAGAGAGTAATAGTATATTAACAGGAATGCTGGAGGGCAGTTTAGGGATGTCCAGGGAGGAGTGGAGGGTGTAAATAAAGACTTGAATAGTGGTTTGAGCATCTAACAAATATGTATATGTTAGACTGGAGTGGAAGCGAGTTTTAGAAACTACGATATTATAGTGTTAGCTCAGTCAACTAAATGGGAAAAATCTTAAGATTGTTGTATGTTACAGCAGAAGTTTGGCTCAGTTTGACGCTATTAGTGCAGTTCTTTCTCAAGTTTAATTCTTTTATGGTTTGTCCTTTAAATTATTTCCCGTAATCTTAACAATAAATTTAATAAATACAGCCGCCAATCATGGGGAATCTGAAGCTATTCAACATTGCTAGTATACGTTCCTTAAAGTAACATTTCTGAGGCTACTCAACATTACCAGCATACGTTCCTTAAAGTTACATTTGCATCTAAGGATGTCTTACCATGCACCTAAAATAAATTAAATCATTCAATCGAATAGTTTTTTAGCCCGCACTCCCTACAGGGCGCACCAGTTACCTCCATTACAGGACGATTCGTTCACCAGGAATTGTATAAATTAATCTGCCGTTTCATTGTGAAAACGTTTCGTCCGTCAGGGACTTTATCAATTATCAAATTTTCCTCCAAGATATGGTGAACAGTGTCTAACAACCAGGTATGGTGAACAGTGTCTAACAACCAGGTGAGGTGAACAGTGTCTAACAACCAGGTGAGGTGAACAGTGTCTAACAACCGTCAGGTTAAGGAGGTGAACAGTGTCTAACAACCAGGTGAGGTGAACAGTGTCTAACAACCAGGTGAGGTGAACAGTGTCTAACAACCAGGTGAGGTGAACAGTGTCTAACAACCAGGTGAGGTGAACAGTGTCTAACAACCAGGTGAGGTGAACAGTGTCTAACAACCAGGTAGGTGAACAGTGTCTAACAACCAGGTGAGGTGAACAGTGTCTAACAACCAGGTGAGGTGAACAGTGTCTAACGACCATGTGAGGTGAACAGTGTCTAACGACCATGTGAGGTGAACAGTGTCTAACGACCATGTGAGGTGAACAGTGTCTAACGACCATGTGAGGTGAACAGTGTCTAACGACCATGTGAGGTGAACAGTGTCTAACGACCAGGTGAGGTGAACAGTGTCTAACGACCAGGTGAGGTGAACAGTGTCTAACGACCGATTTTGAGGAAATTTTAAGACGGTTTCGCCGGCTAATATTCCTTTCATTCTGGGCTGGTTTTGAAATATACCAATTTTCGTCCTTTTCTATATAGTTCAGAAACATTTAAAATAAAGAACGTAACACCTGCATATTTAGGCTCGAAACATTCTTAAAAACAAAATAGCCTAGTGAAAAATAAACTCACTATCAATTATTCACTATATGCCTATCAGTAACGGAGAAAAGAAAATATGTCCTTAATTTCCCAAAGGAAAATGGATTTCAGAAGGCAATGTTTGGGTAATTTTTTGCAGTCAACTACAAACGCAGAAAATATATCATAGCCGCATAAGCTATTGGGAAATGCAATTTAATTAATTGTTGGTGTCTACCTCATTCTAATTCTCTCTGTCATTATTTACATATTCTCATCATTTTAGTAAAGAGGCTCTTGATCCATAGAAATAAAATTACTCTCTCTTGTATCGAACCTGACTTGCTCCCATTACCCAGGAGTTTTATAACTCATTTGGTGTGTGTGTGTGTTTGTAAATTACATATATATATATATATATATATATATATATATATATATATATATATATATATATATATATATAGTTACATAAGCAGTTTACATATTAATGCTTTCACGAACAAGTGGTGCAGTGGATTAGAGAGTCTTGAATTTTGACACTGAACCATCAGTGTCACATACAACAGGTGCCTAGTAGAACTAGACATGTCACTTCTGTTGCGGACACATACGGGGCTGTGGCAGCCTAAGAACTAATTTCATTCTCCTCTCGTTTGGAATACCAGTTACACAAGCTGTTTACATATTAATGCATCCACGAACAAGTGGTTTTAACCAAATAACTGCTCTGGCCGAGACTCAAACCCTCGAGCTTTAACACGCCACCCTGGTAGCCTGTCAGTACGCTGAGGTCAGTGGTCACGTCTGGTCATACCTGTCCTAAGCTGTCTGGGAATTACCGTGGGGTGTTACCGAGCACATGGCTTGCTGCAGTGTTTTAGAATCTCAGGTTAAAGTGTTGAAGAAGGAGGTTCTACTTCAGGAGGAAAATAGGAGGCTAAAGCTTCGCCTAGATGGGTTTGGGCGTGAGTGTAAGATGGTTGGTGCTGGTAAGGAGGAAATGGTTACCAACAGTGAGAGTGACAGCCGATTTAAGTGGCAAGTGGTTCACAATTCAGGAAGAAGGGAGATAAGGAAGGTTAATAGAGCAGATGTGAAGATAGGAAATCGATTCTCTGTTCTCCAGGACGAGTGTACTTCAGTGGTTAGTGAGGTTAAAGGTACCACTGACTCCCCTGTTAATCAAGGTAAGATTGTTCTGAATATGGGAGACTCACAGGTAAGATATATGGACCGTGCATTTTGTAACAGAGATAGGAAGGTCAGACAGATCGTGTGCCTCCCAGGAGCTGGTGTTGGTGACATAGTCAACAAGTTGGATAATATTATGTCAGGTAATGGGAACAAGCCCATTATCTGTCTTAGTGCTGGTGGAAATGACATTGGGAAGGGCAGGAGACAGGAGCTACTAGATAACTACAGGTCATATGATTGGGAGGGTTCCCAATCATATGTAGCATTTTGCTTAGAAAGGGAGTGGGCAATGACTGGATGTCTAGGGCAATTGGTATAAATTGTTGGCTATACAGGTACTGCAAGGAACTTGCAATCCCAGTCATTGATAACTGGAACAAATTCTAAGGCAAACGTGATATGTATGCAAGGGATGAGGTTCATCTCTCTGGGGCTGGAGTGGTTGCATTAGCCAATTCGATTGAGGCGGTCATTGCAGACTTGTCTAGGACTTTAAACTGATAGATTATAAAGGTATGGGTATTTGTGGGAAACAAACAGGCTGTAGTATTAGGGTTGGAAACAACAGATATTACCAGGATTCCTCAGGGATATTTTTAAAAGACTATATTTAAAATAAAGTTGCTAGTAATGGCAAAGCAATTAATCAGCAAACAAAGAGAGATAGTAGAAAGCAACGAGTGACTAGCTCCCTTAAGGTTTACTATACAAGTAGTAGGAGTCTAAGAAATAAGATAGATGAGCTAAGATTACTTGCAAGTGCATGTAATATAGATATTATTGCAATAAAAGAGACCTGATTCATACAGGGTTATAAACTATTCCAAACTGATAGGGTCAGCATGAAGGGTGGTGGAGTGGTGAGGTATATCAGAGATAATTTAAATTGTTGTGTTAGACAAGATATAAGATTAGAAACATCGGACACACAATATGTTTGGCTACAATTTCTCGAGGGTCGTGAAAAATTAATTTTGGGTGTGATTTACAGGCCCCCAAGTCTGAATAGGGAGTGCAATAAGCTGCTATGGGACGAAATTCATAAGGCGTCTGGATATGAAAATGTTGTGTTAATGGAAGATTTTAACTTTAGACAAATTGATTGGAACAATGAGACAGGAAATCTTGAGTCTAGTGACTTTCTTGATGCAGTTTAGGATTGTTTTTTTTAAACAGTTTGTGACAGAACCAACTAGAGGTAGCAACTTGCTTGATTTGGTTCTTGCCAACAAATAATCACTAATTAATAATCTTGAGGTTAATGATGAGCTTGGGGAAAGCGATCACAAATCACTTAGTTTCAATATATCATGGAATTACCCAGATAACTGCAATCAAGTCTCTGTTCCAGACTTTCTCTTAGACGACTTCATGGGGCTGAGAAATTACCTAGGTGGGCTAAATTGGGATGACCTGACTATGGGTCAGGTAGGTGGTTTTGGTTGCGAATATGACGTTTTCCAGAGCATAGTTCTAGCTGCCCAGACAACTTTTGTTCCGAGTAGGGAAATTAGATCTAACAAAAATGATCCTAAATGGAGGAACAATAGATTAAAACATCTCATTGGTCAAAAGAGACGCATATATAGACGTATCAAAAGAGGGGATGGGCAGATAAGAAATCAATATATTAAATTAAAGAGAGAAATAATAAAAGGAATAAGAAAAGCAAAGAAGGATTATGAGGCTAAGGTTGCAAGGGATTCGAAGACTAACCCAAAAGGGTTCTTTCAGGTATACAGAAGTAAGATTAGGGACAAGATAGGCCCACTTAAGAGTAACTCAGGTCAGATCACTGACAGTGATAAGGATATGTAACTAGTGACATGGTCCTCAGACAAATAGAGAAATTAAAACCTAACAATTCCCCAGGCCCTGATGGAATGTTTGCAAAAGTTTTAAAAGAATGTAAAGAGGAACTTAGCAAGCCTTTGGCAAATCTTTTCAATATATCACTACAAACTGGCATAGTGCCAGACAAGTGGAAAATGGCAAATGTAATACCTATTTACAATGCAGGTGACAGGTAATTAGCTTCGAACTATAGAACTATAGCCTTACCTCCATAGTTGGTAAATTTATGGAATCAATAATTGCCGAGGCAATTCGTAGCCATCTTGAAAGGCATAAATTGATTAATGAATCTCAACACGGTTTTACTTAGGGGCGTTCCTGTCTTACGAATTTACTAACTTTCTTCACTAAGGTATTTGAGGAGGTAGATCATGGTATTGAATATGATATTGTGCATATGGACTTCAGTAAGACTTTCGATAGTTAAGGCACACGGAATAGGAGGATAAATTTTTTCCTGGGTACTTAGCTCTGTGAAGACGTGTCTTGTGTGCTCTCTGTGAATCTGAACAAGATGTCCTCTCTTGAGCTACTCTACCAGCAGCTGAAGGAAGAACTGAGGGTATCTAAGCTTAAGATACAGCGACTGACTGAGGAAAACAACAGGATTCGTAGTAATCCTCCTGTTGAGAATCCTCAAGCCAAGAAAGGAACCTGGACTTTGGCTGGAACGCATGGGACAAAGTTAAGGTTCAAGAGGACGGATGTAGAGGTAGAATCAACGAAGATCCAGGAAACTGTTGTGGAAACATCTAACTGATTCTCCGTGCTACACGATGAATGTGAGTCGACTACTGGGAACATCACGACGAACGACACCAAGGAAGGTAAGAACATTGTCTTGTTGGGGATAGTCAGATTAGGTACATGGATAAAGCCTTCTGCTTGAAAGATAGAAGTAGGAGACAGAGGGTTTGCTTTCCTGGGGCTGGGATGGAGGATATTGTTAGCAGTCTGGACGACATCATGAGAGGTAATGGTAGCAATCCTATTATCTGTCTCAGTGCTGGAGGCAACGATGTTGGCAGACGTAGGAGTGAGGACCTGACTAGCAGGTATAGGTCAGCAATAGACATAATTAGGAAGAAGGGTGGGAACCCTGGCATATGTGGTATTTTGCCAAGGAGTTGGAAATGAATGGTTGCCCAGGGCAATTGGTGTCAATTGCTGGCTGGACAAATACTGTAAGGAAAATGCAGTAACATTAATTGACAACTGGGACCTCTTCTATGGCAGAAATGACATGATGTCAGGGATGGGGTTCACTTATCTAGGTCTGGGGTGGGGGCACTGCCAACTGCAGTGGAGGGAGCTGTTAGGGCTTTAAACTAGAAAAAGTTAGTGGTATGGGTTATGGGGGAAAAACAGTGAAGTCCCAGTGTAGTAATATTATGAATTCTAGGAGAACTAGTAATAGGCAGAATAAGGTAGATATTGGAAAGTCAGTAGCACTAGGTGACAAGGACTGTAATAGGTATTGTGGAAAAATAGAAATGAGCAGGAAGGGTAAAGAGAAAGGAGAGTCTTTATATGTATATTACACTAATAGTCGTAGTGCTAGAAATAAGATGGACGAGTTGAGATTAGTTGCAAGTACGGGTAATATTGATGTTTTTGCAATAACTGAGACGTGGTTTAATGTGAAAAATCGGGACATGCTGCTGAATGTCACATCCAGGGTTTTAAATTGTTCCAAGTAGACAGAAGTATGGGAAGGGGGGGTTGAGTGGCACTCTATGTCCGTGATCCTTTAAACTGTTGCATTAAAACGGGCATAAAGTCTGAAATAATACATACTGAGTATCTGAATAGAATTTTCAGAGGGGTGTGAAAAGTTGATTTTAGGCGTGATATATCGTCCTCCAAACTTAGATAGGGAAAAAGGGAGACTACTCTGGGAGGAAATTGTTAAGGCCACAAGGCACGATAACGTAGTAATTCTCGGGGACTTTAACTTTAGCCAGATTGATTGGAATTTCTTGACAGGGAATTTAGAATCTAACGACTTTTTAGAAGTAGTTCAGGATTGTTTTTTGAAGAAGTTTCTGACAGAACCTACAAGGGAAAATAACCTACTTGACTTGGTTCTGGCAAACAAGGAATCCCTTGTTAATAATTTAGAAATTACAGAGGAACTAGGCTCAAGCGACCACAAGTCAATTACCTTCAGCATTGAATGAATGTATGATAGTAGGGATAATTCAGAAACAGTCCCAGACTTTCACTTAGCAGATAATAATGGGCTTAGAGAACACTTATCAGCTGTGGACTGGGGTAACGAAGAGAGCTATCAATATGACAGCTTTCTTAACACTATACAGGCTGCCCAAAGGACATTTATCCCGTATAAAGAAATTAGATCAAGTAGAAATGACCCAAAATACATGAATAATAGGCTGAAATATCATTTAGGGCAGAAGAAAGGAATTTATAGGCACATAGATGTGAGGGTCATCTTATAAATCAGTATACTGACATTAAGCGAGACGTTAAAAAAGGTATAAGAAAAGCTAAACGGGACTATGAAATTAAAGTTGCTAGGGATTCAAAAACGAACCAATTTTATTTTTCCAGGTTTACAGAACAAAAGTTAGGGATAAGATAGGTCCCCTTAAAAATAACTCTGGGTATCTTACTGACAAGGAGAATGATATGTGCTCTATTTTTAATAACTATTTTCTCTCGGTTTTCACACAGGAAGACACTAATAATATCCCAATAATTAATTTTTATAGTGTCCCTGAAGAAGATAAATTATGTAATATCACAGTCACTAGTGAAATGGTTATGAAACAAGTAGACTGACTGAAACAAAATAAATCGCCGGGTCCTGAGGAGATTTTTGCAAGGGTTCTTAAGGAATGCAAAATGGAACTCTGTGAACCAATATCTAACATTTTTAATTTATCTCTTCAAACAGGTGTAGTGTCTGATATGTGGAAGATGGCTAATGTAATTCCTATTTTTAAAGCAGGGGACAAGTCACTACCATCAAATTACCGCCCAATAAGCCTGACCTCAATTGTAGGCAAATTACTAGAGTCAATTATAGCTGATATTATTACAAGCCATCTAGATAACCATAATTTGATTAATGATACTCAGCATGGATTCACGAGGGGCCGTTCCTGCCAATCTAATTTATTAACCTTCTTTAGTAAATATTTGGAGGCTGTTGATCACGATAAAGAATTCGATATTGTTTATTTAGATGTTAGTAAGGCTTTTGATAGAGTACCGCACCAGAGACTGTTAAAGAAAGTGGCAGCTCATGGCATTGAGGGAAAAGGGCTGTCATGGATCGAGTCATAGCTCACCAATAGGAAACAAAGAGTATGCATAAATGGGGTTAAATCCGAGTGGGGATCTGTAACAAGTGGTGTTCCACAGGGATCAGTCTTAGGCCCGTTGTTGTTTATAATAATATATATCAATGACCTTGATGAGGGAATTACTAGTGATAAGAGCAAATTCGCCGATGACACGAAGATAGGTAGGATAATTGATTCAAACGTAAATGTCAGGGAACTTCAGGAGGATTTAGACAGACTCAATTCCTGGTCAGAAAAGTGGCAAATGCAGTTCAATGCAGATAAATACAAGGTTCTGAAGCTCGGGAGTGTCCGTAACCCAAGCACTTATAAGTCAATATAACGTAGAACTTAGCCATACAGATTGCGAAAAGGACTTGGGGGTTATGGTAAGCAGCAACCTTAAACCAAGACAGCAATGCCTAAGGGTACGTATTAAGGTAAACAGATTACTGGGGTTTTTACCAAGAAGTGTAAGCAACAGAAGTCCAGAGGTTATATTACAGCTTTATACATCGTTAGTAAGGCCTCACCTAGATTACGCAACTCAGTTCTGGTCTCCATATTACAGAATGAATATAAATTCATTAGAAAACATTCCGTATGAAGAAAAATTGAAAACCCTAAAATTACATTCACTTGTAAGACGAAGAATGAGGGGAGACATGATCGAGGTATACAAGTGAAAAATAGGTATTAACAAAGGGGATATAAATAATGTCTTGAGGATATCTCTCCAAGAGAGAACCCGCAATAATGGATTCAAATTAGATAAGTTTAGATTTAGAAAGAATATAGGAAAGTATTGGTTTGGAAATAGGGTAGTTGATGAGTGGAACAGTCTGCCTAGTAAGGGTTATTGAAGCAAGGACCTTGGGTAGTTTCAAATTTAGGTTGGATAAATTCATGAGTGAGAGGGGTTGGATTTGAGTGGGAATTGCACATGAGTAAATAGAATTATCAAAGCTTATTTCTTAGGTAGCATTTAAGATTGGGTTGAACAAATATCTTGTTAGTGGGATGGAATGTGAAGGACTTGCCTAGTATGGGCCAACAGGCCTGGTGCAGTGTTCCTCCTTTCTTATGTTCTTATTTCCAAACCAATATTTTCCTATATTTTTTCTAAATCTAAACTTGTCTAATTTGAATCCATTACTGCGAGTTCTCTCTTGGAGAGATATCCTCAAGACTTTATTTATATCCCCTTTGTTAATACCCATCTTCCACGTATACACTTCGATCATGTCTCCCCTCATTCTTCGTCTTACAAGTGAATGTAATTTAAGGGACTTCAATCATAAATAATAGAAGTCCTCAGGTTGTTCTTCAACTCTATTTATCCTTGGTTTGGCCTCAATTAGATTATGCTGCACAGTTCTGGTCTCCGTATTACAGAATGGATATAAATGCTCTGGAAAACGTACAGAGGAGGATGACAAAGTTGATCCCATGTATCAGAAATCTTCCCTATGAGGATAGACTGAGGGCCCTGAATCTATACTCTCTAGAAAGGCGTAGAATTAGGAGGGATATGATTGAGGTGTATAAATGGAAAACAGGAATAAATAAAGGGGATGTAAATAGCGTGCTGAAAATATCCAGCCAAGACATGATTAGCAGCAATGGTTTCAAGTTGGAAAAGTAATAGAGTTGTGGATGAGTGGAACAAATTTCCGAGTACCTTCATAGAAGCTAAGACGTTTTGTAGTTTTAAAAATAGGTTAGATATATACACACTGTAATAAACGCTGGTCATTGTCAAAAATAACTCGACTGAAAAAGAGCCTATAGAGTTACTTTCTATTTGTAATTACATAAATGATTTTGCCGGAACTGAGCTCAAGCTCTTGTACCTGACAACTGCCCTAAAACTGACTAGAATTAACCCTTTTAGAACTATTTTTAACACCTGTATGGTGCTCACTTTAAACGTGTCGTTGCATAACACATTCTGCTTATTTACCATTTGCAATGATAAAATGTTCAACATCCCTGTGGCTCATTTGTGTATTTTTCGAAACTGGCCCCTTGTTTGTATATCTTTGGTGAAGAGCTTATCCCTGTCTATGTGCCTTTGTCACTTTTTTTTCTTTGCTCCTGCGAGAGGCTTAGTTCTCAAATTCTTAACTGGTATGTTTTTCCTCTCATCTGATGTAACAGTATTGATAATCTCCTTACCTCTCTCTAGGTTCACTTAGCTCAAATTTCACTTTGTGTTATATTACATATCAAGGACGAGGTACACGTATGAGGTATAAAGTGTTTTAAACAAGTCTTTGTGTTTGTGAGTTTTCACCACAGCCAGGAGTCCAGCAACACTTTTTTCCGACCCATCTTCCCCAAGGGTGACCCGCCTGTCTCCTGCGACACCAGCCTCTGCCTGCTCCCCGCCTGCACGCGTAAACCTCCCGCAATTGTTCTATTCGCCTCAGGAAACTCATCAAAACTTATAATTGAAATCGAAGAACATGGCATCTTTCTCAATCTGGCAACTCTGCTCGGGATGTGAGTGAGGCAAAACATACTCAAGTTTCCAGAGCTTGTAATTTATAGCTTTAGTGGAGGTCATCACTTTTTTATTTTTATTTTTATTTTCACTTGTTAATTTTGGTGATTTATTTCAGAAAACGATATAAGAAAATAAGCAGGTCACCTGTAATTTAAGTCAGTATATGACTCCAAGTTTTATACATATATTTATGCACTGAAGAAATTTTCTTTTAGTATCCAGCTACAACCTACTTAATTAGGATATAAATCTAATTCTATAATTGTGAAAGAGAGTATATATATATATATATATATATATATATATATATATATATATATATATATATATATATATATATATATATATATATATTATATATATATATATATCACACACACACAGCGCGATTACATGAGGTATGGAAGACAGCAAATGTAGTCCCAATTTAAAAGAAAAGACAGACACGAAACATTAAACTACAGACCAGTGTCACTAACATGAATAGTATGCAAAGTCATGGAGAAGATTATCAGAAGAGTAGTGGAGCACCTAGAAAGGAATGAGCTTATCAATGACGGCCAATACGGTTTCAGGGGCTGGAAATCCTGTGTCACAAACCTACTGGAGTTCAATGACAGGGTGACAGCAGTAAGGCAAGGGAGAGAGGATTGGGTAGATTACGTTTTCTTGGACTGTAAGAAGGCTTTTGACACAGTACCACACAAGACATTAGTGCAAAAGCTGGAGGTATAACAGAGAAGGCACTCCAATGGATCAGAGAATACATGACAGGTAGGCAACAACTTGACGAGGAGTCAGAGTGGGCGTCAGTCCTAGGACCGGTGCTGTTTCTGGTATATGTGAACGACATGACGGAAGGAATAGATTCAGAAGTGTCCTTGTTTGCAGATGATGTGAAGTTAATAAGAAAAATTCAATCGGATGAGGACCAGGCAGAACTACAAATGGTTCTTGACAGGGCTGGTCCAGAAATTGGTTCCTTGAGTTCAACCCCCATTAAGTGCAAGGTCATGAAGATTGGGGAAACGCAAAGAAGACCGCAGACGGAGTACAGCCTAGGGGGCCAGAGACTACAATCCTTACTCAAGGAAACGAATCTTGGGGTGTGTATAATACCGAGCACATCTCCTGAGGCGGACATCAACCAAATAACTGATGCAGCATATGGACGCCTGGCAAACCTAAGAATAACATTCCGACATCTCAATTAGCAATCGTTCAGGACTCTGTCCACCGTGCACGTCAGGCCCATATTGGAGTATGCAGCACCAGTTTGGAACCCTCACCTGGCCATCCACGTCAAAAATTCAGAGAAAGTGCAAAGGTTTGCAACGAGACTAGTCCCGGAGCTAAGGGCCATGGCCTACGAGGAGATGTTTAGGGAAATCGACCTGGAAAAGATTATCAAGAGAAGTGGTAGAGCACCTAGAAAGGAATGGGCTCACACATGACAACCAGCACATCTTTATGGATAGAAAATCCTGTGTCTCACACAGTAACATTAAGACAGGAGAGAGAGGGATTAGTTAGACTACATTTTCTTGGACTGTTAAAAAAAAAAAACTTGACACAGTACCGCACAAGAGACTGACAGGCAGGAATAGCAGGAGAAGCACTACAGTGGATCATGGAATACCTGACAGAAAGGAAACAACGAGTAATATTACTTGACAAGTTGTTGGAGTTGGCACATCTATCGAGTGGGGTTCCACAAGGGTCAGTCCTACTGCCGGTGCTGTTTCTTGAATATGTGAATGACATGGCAGAAGGAATGAAGTTAGAAATATCCCTGTTCGCAGAAGACGAGGATCAGGAAATGCTACATACTGTTGCAACCTTGGTCCGACAAATGGCTAATAGAATTTAACCCCAGCAAGTGTAAAGTTATGAAGATTGGGGAACAACGAAGACAGCAATAACATACGTGAATTCTGCGTGCAAGCGCAGGAACGCACTCACGCACGCACACAAACACACACACACACACACACACACACACACACACAGCTCCATACATAGCTTTAAGAAGAGGTATGATAAAGCTCAAGGAGCAGAGAGGGAATGACCTAGTAACGACCAGTGAAGAGGCGGGCCCAGGAGCTTTGACTTGACCCCTTCAACCACAATTAGGTGAGTACCTACCTACACCCACACCTTCCTACACCCACACCTACCTATACACCGACACCTACCTATACACCGACACCTACCTACGCCCACACCTACATACACTTCTTACACGCACACCTAACTACATCCACACCTACATACACTACCTACACCCACACCTTCCTACTCCCACACCTACCTACGCTCACACCTACCTACGCTCACACCTACCTACGCCCACACCTACCTACATACACACCTTCCTACACCCACACCTTCCTACACCCACACCTACCTACACCCACACCTACCTACACCCACACCTACCTACACTCACACCTTACACCCACACCTACCTACATTCACACCTTACACCCACACCTACCTATACTCACACCTTCCTACACCAACACCTACCTATACACCGACACCTACCTATACACCGACACCTACCTACGCCCACACCTACATACACCTCTTACACCGACACATAACTACATCCACACCTACATACACTACCTACACCCACACCTGCATACACTACTTACGCCCACACCTGCATACACTCCCTACGCCCACACCTACCTACACCCGCACCTACCTACACCCACACCTTCCTACTCCCACACCTACCTACGCTCACACCTACCTACGCTCACACCTACCTACGCCCACACCTACCTACATACACACCTACCTACAGACACACCTACCTACACCCATACCTTCCTACACCCAAACCTTCCTACACCCACAACTTCCTACACCCACACCTTCCTACACCTACACCCACACACCTACTTGTCTCCACACACCTACTTGCATCCACACACCTACTTACACCCACACACCTTCCTACACCCACACACCTTCCTACACCCACACACCTTCCTACACCCACACACCCTCCTACACCCACACACCTTCCTACACCCACACACCTTCCTACACCCACACACCTTCCTACACCCACACACCTTCCTACACCCACACACCTTCCTACACCCACACATCTTCCTACACCCACACACCTTCCTACACCCACACACCTTCCTACACCCTCACACCTTCCTACACCCACACACCTACCTACACCCACACCAACCCCCCCACACACACACCACACACACCACACACACACACACCACACACACACCACACACACACACACACACACGCAACACACACACGCACACACACACACACACACACACACAACACACACACAACACACACACACTCACTTACACACTAGTGTCTAATCGATATGTGCTTAGGACAAAATGGTAACTAGCATATCCTACGAAGAGAGGTTAAGAGAACTCTACCTGACGACACTGGAGGACAGGGGGGGACGTGATAACGACATAAAATACTGAGATGAATCGACAGGGTGGACAAAGACAGGATGTTCCAGAGATAGGACACAGCAACAAGGGATCACAATTGGAAGTTGAAGACTCAGATGAGTCACAGGGATGCTAGGAAGTATTTCTTCATCCATAGAGTTGTCAGGAAGTGGAATACTCTGGAAAGTGAGGTAGTGGAGGCAGGTACCGTACATAGCTTTAAGATGTATGATAAAGCTCATGAAGCAGGAAGAGAGTGGACCTAGTGGTGACCAGTGAAGAGGCGGGGCTAGGAGCTATGACTCGACCCCTGCAACCAAAATTTGGTGAGTACACACACACACACAGAAAACACACACACACACCAGATCTCTCCCCCAAAACACCAAATCTTTCCCCCACCACACACACACACCAATCTCTCCTCCACACACCAAATCTCTCTCCCCACTCACACACCAAATCTCTCTCCCCCACCACACACACACCAAATCTCTCCCCCAAACACCAAATCTCTCCCCTCACACATACACCAAATCTCTCCCCCCACAAACACACCAAATCTCTTTCCCCTACACACGCCAAATCTTTCCCCCACACACACACCAAATCTCTCCCCCAAACACCAAATCTCTCCCCACACACACACACCAAATCTCTCCCCACACACACCAAATCTCTCCCCCACACACACAAATCTCTCCCCACACACCAAATCTCTCCCCCACACACACCAAATCTCTCCCCCACACACCAAATCTCTCCCCTCCCAGCTCTACTGACATGAAATTAATTAATATTAAATATGGGAAAATGGATATTCTCAAAGTATCATGTTACTGGAATAGAATGAGGAACATGTGGAGCTAAGAGGAGGTATGTGACTTGCGTAATAATGAGCACAGAATCTACAGAACAGGCCCAATAAAGATCATGGAGCCAAAGCTGAATTCTGTAGTAAAAAAAAACAAAGATCAAGAGACCAAGACCTGAGTAAAACAACGATAACAGTGATGTGATGAATTCCATCCAATATTTAAAAAGTAGAGTTCACATTATCAAAGCCAAAACTGAGAATGAGAGACTTTACCACTTGGAGGAAAAATGGAAAAAAAACAAATGAAAGACCCGTGGAGTGTCAGATATATGGAGAGATAAGATGGAGACAGTGATAAAGACCGTATTATCACAACACATAATGGAAATAAGAGAGAAGGGGTACGAACCAGCAACAAATGAACTGCTTTTTACTTTAAACTAGGCAGAAATAGCGGAAATTAAATGCGAGACTGAATTGACATTGGCCATTCAGTTTTGAAACTTAACTTTTTAGCAAAAGCGAACCTGGAGAGAAGTAAGGAAATTGGAGAGAAAGAAAAAAACAGATTACAAGAAAGATTTATGTAAGGATGAGAGCTATCCTAAACAAATTCCAATGGAATAGAGAAATGAAATGAAAATCCACGAAAGACAATATTTATCATGGAAGTGTAATAAGAGTCCTTTATTCACATAACGAGGCAGTGAATAAAGTCACAGAATAGAAAAATATACATAATGAGGTGTGTAAAATAATAACTTGACCAGAGTTGCCAGGAATAAACATGCAGGAGCGAGAAGAGAAGCGGATACACAACATGGGAAAGACACAGTGGCATTGGACCTGCCTCGCATGGGCCTGTAGGCCTGCTGCAGTGTTCCTTCTTTCTTATGTTCTTATGAAAGGCATTCAGGTTTTTTTCAAAGGAGGGGGAAAGCAGTTCAGGTTTTATTTCTTGCATCAAGAGCTCCCTCAACAAAATTAAGTAACTTCCCATGAGAGGAAGAGCATCAGATGAAGGGTAATTAGGCACCAAAAGTCTCATAAACTCTTGTCTTTGAGTGCCAAGATAGTACTTCACCTCCACGACTTGTTTACGAGGTAGCCCACACTGTGAGCAAAGTGACAAACATTCAGAGGTCACTAGATGGACATAAATATGGAATAATGTTGGTAGAATTACCAACAATATGCAACAATGCGATATTTTATTTTGTCAGCGTTTCGCTCTCCAGGAGTTTTATCAAACAGTTTCGGCTTGACAAAGCTCCTGAAGAGCGAAATGTTGCCACAATAAAATGTCGCGTTAGTTGCACATGTGTCCTCTTACTTAATAGATAAAAATGTGCTTTGCTGAAGGCTTCAAGGAAATTATGAAGCACAATAATTAATTATTAAGTGTTGATACGCAATGTGATCAGATGTTAACCTAGTAACTAAGGAACAAGACAAATCAACCTCACTCGGGATCAGATACTTAGAAAGCCGGGTGGGAGAAAGTAGATAAAGATACCTATAACCTTTCTGAGCCAAAAGTAAATAAAGAAAGCAAGAGAAAAATAGTAATGTTGTCAAAAAGATAGAGAATTTCTGGGATATCAGGCGAGCACCAGGAGATACAAACACAGGTGTCACTAAAATGCACTTAGACAGGAATTAACACTGGGAGGACTAAAGCAATGTTTTTGTTCTGAAATCGAGAAAAAATACCTTCCTAATTTAAAAGGTATATTTTTCCTTACGGTTACTAATCTTAAACTAATTAGGAAAATATAAAATTAGAAAAGACATGAAAGACTACAGGGATGATTAGTACTACAGGGATGATTAGTACTACAGGGATGATTAGTACTACAGGGATGATTAGTACTACAGGGATGATTACTACTACAGGGATGATTACTACTACAGGGGTGATTCCTACTACAGGGATGATTATTATTACAGGTATGATTACTACTACACGGATGACTACTACTTCAGGGATGATTTTACTACAGGGATGATTAATACAGTTCAGTCCCAGCAAATGCAAAATTATAAATATTGGGGGAGGCCCTGAAAGGTAAGACAGTAACAGACTGAAAGACAGAGGTCGGGAACAAAGGGTCTCAACATAAGAACTTAGGAAATATTGAGCACTGAGTAAGGCCTACCAGGTAATTCCTCAGGTCTATAAAATCGGCTAAGTGAAAATCTGGGACAATGACTTGATTGTAGTTATTAAGGCAATTCCATGAAATATTGAAACTGAGTGATTTGTGATCATTTTCCTCAAGTTCATCATTAACCTCAAGATTATTAATTAATGATGCCTTGCTAGCAACAGTTTGTTTCCTCTAAATGATTCTGTCACTAACTGTTTTAAAAGCAATCCCGTGAAATTGGTCCAATTAATTTGTCTAACGTTAAAATCTCAAATTAACACATTATTTTGTATCTATATGCCTTAGTAATTTCGCCCCGTATACTTTACCACGTTCCCTATCAAGGTTTGGGAGCCTGTAAAACACACCCAAGATTAGTTTTTCACGTTTACCTCAAGGTGGTTCAGGATTAAGTAAATTATCAGTGTATATAATGAGATTCACCTCTCTGTGCACATACCTTGCTCTTAAGGGAAAGTATTGGCCACACCAGACACTTTCGACCCACCACCGACTAAGCATTGCCTCAACTGCCATTAAAGACAGACCAGACACTTTACATACACCTTCCCACCTGTTATTTTCTTGCCTACGTCTGAGGATTGAAGTTCCTAGTGGAAAAATTTACAGCACACAAAGCTGCCTTTCAAGTGAAGGTCTCTTTCCAAGAAAAAAAATATAGCTTCTCTTGCTTTTCACTGTATGATCCTACGGGCTTAGAGCTTTCCCAAGATTATATTATAATTCATAAACGTGAATGAAATAACATAATAAATAAACAAGGTTAATTTGCAATAAAGCTGCAGTGGCCTGCATGCAACTACACTTAATAAATGTCCCACGTTGACGTTTAAGAACATTATTATTAATGTCCCTAAGCATACAAATGGCATGATTTAGTCTACCAATGCCATTGAAACTTTGGCATTTAATAGATAATCATAATGGTTTCTTTAAATATTAAAGTTTTCTATACGTACAGAATTTTTTTATTTCTGTACAGGGAAGTAATTAATATACATAGATTGACTTAAAGTATAGACACTCACATGTTATATTTAAATTTCATAGAATAATCGTATCAGATTTTCTGTTTGTCATTAAAGATGTATGCTTTATTTGCATTAAGAATGAAATACAAGGGGTTACAGTAGACAAAGATAATTTAATTTGATGGGTCATGTTAAATCGAACTAAAATAGTTTCTGGTCAGTAGAGAGACCTAATACCCAAGATTCTCATAGAGAAGCCCAAGGCGAAACTCATATTCTCTAAGACATCACTCAGTGTCTTTTAGATATCTCTAGATATAATATATGGTAAGATGGGAAAATAACATCCTTGAACATCAAATGATTTTAGTTTAAAATCATGCCAGGGCAGATTAAGCAAAAAAGGTCGTATATCAGGCAATATTGCGTTTGAAGAGGATGGGCGCCGTAATGCCGGTGAAAAGTTTGTGACCCAAAGATAGAGAATTAATATTTCTTTCCATGAAACATACCTAATTATCTCTGATTTCCCTAGGCATTGAATGACCCCTACAGGTTTAGCGCTTCCCTTAAATATACCAAATGTAATGCAGGTAATATCGGTGAAAAAATGCATGGTCGAAGACCACCTAGCATCGTAGCTAACCAGTACCACATGCACACAGTTAGTTACAACAGTATTTTATTCGTAATCGTCGCACTGAGAGTAGACGCAGAAACCATATATGTATAAAAATTATATATTACATTATCAACGACTCGGCAGCTAGTTTTCTACCTAAGTGGCAAAACTCAGGGCCTCATGACAACAAAATTTTTAAGTGCCTTACTGCCTTCATTTATATCTTATGGAGCGCTCCGTATATTCTAATATACGTATCAGACACTAAAATAACAGTGCATATTATCCACCTTAACCTGGTAAATTCATGGGGTTTATATTATAATTACATTGAGTGTTCTAATGCTCATAGTGTCCTATCTTTCTCTTTGTTTATATATATATATATATATATATATATATATATATATATATATATATATATATATATATATATATAGGATGGGGTCCACCTCTAGTGTCAATTGTGGGACCCATTGCCTCGGAGAAGTGGATAAAAAGACTTCAAGGAAGAATATTTAGATTTCTTTCTGAAGCCATTTGAATATTCCACTTCCCCTACTACCCCATCTTTTTTTTTATACAAACTTTATTTCAAGACAAAATACAAAATACAATGGGGAGTAAAACAACATAGATAACAACTCAGAGCTACATGTCAAATACTTCGTCCAACTCCCGGCAGTGGGCCGCGTGCCCAGAATACTGCAGGCATTTCCCTCTGGATCGCAACACTGAGTCTCTGAAACAGGAAGCTGGTCGCCCTGTGGTCCTTGGTTTCTATGATGAGTTTTCCACCCAGCTCCTTGAGAAACTTTAGAGCACACTTGCCCCATGCTCCATGGGTCTCCGACCCTATTGGGATGAAGTTATAGCAAGAGGGAAGGTCTTCATATTTGCGGGTTTTCTGGGTCTCCCTGTGGCTGGCAGCTCCACCCCCTTCGGCTAAGGAGTGTGGCAGGTAGGTGTCTGCCAATGTGGCAGCACAGGTGTAGTCCCAAGCAATCTGCTTACCATCCTTCCAGGGTAGCATGGTGGCTCCATCAGGACGCTTTTGACTTCCATCAGACCTCTGCACTTGGGGTTCCCGTTGAGCTGGGCAACGGGCTGTGGCGAGGCTTCTCTTTATGATGTCATTGACCTCCTCATGTCTAGCATACTTTCCTTCTGATGTGTGACACACTAGACCATGAAGTCCGAATTGGTCAGCCGTCGCCCTGCCGCAAATACACCTATGTTCGGTGAGTATGGGGGCGGCTAGGCGAAGAGCAACACCAATCCGAATGGCCTGTGGGTCGAGTCGAGTCCCCAGAGAGGAATTGGGAACAGCAAGAAGGAAATCTCCTGAGTGTGGTGCCTTCACCGCTAGGAGACGAGCTTTGTCCTTTCCTGAAGCGTTGGTGAGCATTGTGTTGGAAAAATTTTCCATGATCGGTTTGTCCCAGTGGGACTGTTTGTGCTCTTTGGGAGGAGCTGGTCTACTGGAGGAGTCTGCCAGGATGTCCCACTGCACTGCTGCTTCAATGAACTTGGGGTCTTGAGCTCCCACCACCCCTCTCAAACGTTCAGGGACAATCCTCTTGACTAATCCACTGGAAGCCAAACACGATGACAGAAATGCAGGTAACGCTACCTGCCTTGCTTTGCGCACCCCTATACCTCCCAGTCGCACTGGGAGGGTTGCCTGCTCCCATTGCTGATCCTCTAGTGACAGATTCAGTGCCTTCTTGAAGGTTGATCTCAGGTGTGCGTCATACTCGTCAAGTGTTGGGTTTTCAAAAGAGGGTGCGCACCTCAGGAAGTAAGTGAGTCTTGGCATAGTAAGACACCTTGTGAGGAGATACAGGGCATCATGGGCATCAAGATCACTTATTCTCTCCTCCATTCTTTTCAGGTCATTCACTTTGTCCTTGAGGACAGTGTCGATGGCGTGGTGACCCAGCGGTGCTCCCAGGAGGGTACTGTTGGATGGAGTGGTAGTAGTGACTTCTGGGAGGATTGTTTGCACTGCATTGATTATTTCCTGATTTGTTGTGATAATTTCACACTTTGAGGGATTAAGGATGAGTCCTAAGGCTTCTCCTTGTGTCTTCACCCGTTGTAGGTCCTCTAACAAGGACTCCCTAGTACCTGCCAGAGTGCCATCATCCAGGTACCAGATGTTGAGCTCGCTGCATAGGCTGGAAGTTAGTTCTCTTACTGCCAAACAGAAGAGAAGTGGAGCGAGTGGATCACCCTGCTGAACACCCTCAGACGAGGGAATTTCATGTTATATATATATATATATATATATATATATATATATATATATATATATATATATATATATATATATGCCTCGGTGGAGACGGCCGACTTGTTGAAAAAAAATATATATATATATATATATATATATATATATATATATATATATATATATATATATATATATATATATATATATATATATATATGTATGTGCAAAAGATCACAGTAAAATGAATAACCTCCTAGATGATTTTGAAACCTATTCTAAACTTAGAAAGAATCCCTTAGAAACTGTTAACAGCAATTTCAATAAAACAATAAAACATCTATTGAAGGGCAAAGATGAATTAATTAATAAAATTACTTCCACTAATCCATCTTTACCTTATATGTATGGATTAATAAAAACACACAAACCTGGTAATCCTGTTAGACCAATTATTAGCTCTATAGGTTCAGTTTCTTATAAACTTTCTAAATGGCTTGTTGATATTTTGAGCCCAATTGTTGGAAAAAATTCTAATTTTAATGTTAAAAACAACTTAGATTTAGTTGATAAATTAAGTACCTTGACTGATTTAAATGATTTCAATATGGTTAGTTTTGATGTTACCTCCTTGTTTACAAAAGTTCCAGTTGATGATTTACTAAGTTTCTTATCTGAAGAATTGGTTAATTATGATTTACCATTGCCAGTTCCTACTATCATTAAACTTATTAAACTTTGTATTGTTGATGCAAAATTTGTATTTAATGATGAGTTTTACACTCAGAAGTTTGGTATGGCAATGGGAAATCCTCTTTCACCTGTTCTTAGTAACTTATATATGGAATTTTTCGAAACAAGATTGCTTAACACTATCCTTCCCAATAGAGCTAAGTGGTATAAATATGTTGATGATATTCTGTGCCTTATGCCTAAGAATGTAGATATAAACCATTTCCTTGTTAAATTAAATAGCTTAGCTCATTCTATAAATTTTACTGTTGAATTCGAAGTAAATAACTCATTGCCCTTCCTAGATGTTTTATTATTAAGGGTAACATTGATTTTAAATTTAAAATTTACAGAAAACCTACAAATAATTGTTCCTATGTACACTATTACTCTTCACATCAAGATAGAGTTAAAGTGTCGGTTTTTTCTTCAATGTTTTTGAGAGCTTTACGTATTTGTAGTCCAGAGTTCATAGATGAAGAAATCTCTAAATTTATGAAATACCTAATGATTTAAAATACCCAAGAAACATAATTGATAAATCTTTTAAAATAGCTAGGAATACTTTTTACAATCCAAAAGGGACAACCAACCTTATTCAACCAAAAATATGTTGGTTCTCCCTTACCATGAAAACTTGGTTGATATGCCTTCCTTTCTTAAGAATTTTAATATCAAAGTTGTATTTAAAAATCTTGATACAGTAAAAAGACTTTTGATAAAAAATTCCCCAAAATGCTGACGGATGTGTCTATAAGATTCCCTGTAAAATATGCGATAAAGTTTATTATGGTCAAACTGGTAAAAGTCTTGAACTAAGATTAAAACAACATAAATATAGCATTAGAACTGGACAAGATTCTAATGCTCTATTTATTCATGTGAGAGATTTTAACCATCCAATTGATTTTCAAAATGCTGAGAAGGTTGTATCAAGCAAGTCCATGGTTGAGAGAAATATAATAGAATCATGTTTCATTAAAAGCAGTTTTGAAAATAATATGATATTTCTTTTGGTTTATATAAATTGGATTCATTTATAATTAATAAAATTTGGGAAGAATTTAATGATAAATTTGACTAATCTTAATTCTTGGGAAGAGTTTCAGGTCCTTTCTTATGTTCCTCTTCACAGAGTCGTGTGATGTTACGCTACTGTGAGGTGTTGTCTTTGTTAGTGTGATGTGACTGTGAGGTGTAGTCTCGCCCCTTATATAAGCCCTTCTTGTCATGTTTCCTGTTATAGTTCCTTGATAATGTGAATAGTCACGAAAGCGCTTGGAATTCCTCTATTTTTTCATAGTGGTTGTCTTGCATATATGTATGTATAAGCAGTTGCTTTTGTGTGAATGATAAAGACGACAGTTGCAGCAACTGAAGACTCTCATTGCAGTGTGTAAATTTAATCCCTAGTACAATTCACTATTTTAGCTTGCTCTAGTTTCGTTTTCCGACTTATCACAATGCTGAAGATTAGCCACTAGTAATAACATACATAAAATTAAACAAACACATCTCTTGCTCCTCTACCGCTTCAGTTATATTGCCATCCATAGTTTTGAAAACATGACAGTCGGAACAACTTTATTTGCAGCAACTCAAATAGCTCTGAAATATCCCTTAATTTAGGTTAGGAAGATAAAGGAGTGTTAACATATAAGCTTAACATCAAAGTCATATCATGCACCAGGACGTGGTATGTTGGTGCCTGAGAACATGTGTTGTCTAATGAGCAGATAGATACTGAAGTGAAAGCTGCTGATGAAGAAGGCTTTATAGGAGACTCTGGGCCTCCTAGTTTCCTTATGGGGTCACATAAGACAATTTGTCCTTAGGAAGTGGCACCCCGTTGAGCCCTTAAGACAAGCAACAAAATATAATAGTGCTCTGCTGGGGGGAGGGTGTGCCTGACCATACTCTCTTCAAAAATTCGTCACAATGCAACAATTCTCTGTACATTGAGGACAGGAGCCATTCACCCCACATATAATTTCTGTTTGCAGGTGGTCCTATTGATCAACCTCATCTTTGTGTAACTTCTGGCGTGCCACAAACTGAGACTATTGTTTCAGTTATTTGCCTGTCTTCGGCCTTTTAGCTTACGTAAGGATTTTTATAAAAACTAGATGTATTTAGGTACGATCCGAGTAAGGTATCCCCTGTTCCAAAAACCCAGCCCACTCTATCTCAATGCACGCAAAAAAAAATAGTAGATATGTTTTTGTACTTTTGCCCGTTCGAAATTATGTTCGTATGTGTACTTTCATATGTATGCACGTAGATGAGAAGTTAAAGGTATGATTTCGGTCGGGGAGTAAAAGAGGGCATAAAAGAAACAGACAAGGCTCAATGGCAGGAAAGGCAGTGGAAGGATGAAGGAAAGATGTTGCTGATGATCCATGGACTCCACAAGGCTGAAGACAGAATCAAGAAGCAGGACATGAAAGGAGAAAGAAAAACGTAAGATTGTATCTATCATTAGGCGCATGGGAAGTGAATGAGAAGATGAAAATTTTTCAGAGGATCGGAAGATACATCCACGACAAATTTAAATCAAACTAACCTGGACAAATATAGCCTGAAACAGGATACTGAGACTGAAAGCGAGACTGAGACACACGCGATATTACTTTATATAGTAGATCGGTATACGACAGAGATGGAAAGGGAATAGCACACTCAGTATGTACAGTGCACAAAATAGAAAGGAAGAGAGGGAAGCAAAAAGAGGGAACACTAAGCCCCAGCAACTCCTCTAAGCCTACCCAATTCTTCTCCTAGTAGGCCCATCTCAAGACTCACCTCTACTTTCCCAACATTAACACTATCCACCTCACCTTTCTCTTATCATCACACCCTTTCTCTCACCCTCCTGTCACCATCACTCATCCTGACTTTTCCCTGTACTGATGCATACACCAACCGCAGCCCCGCCTACACCACTCTGGACACATGCTCAATAAACAGAAAGACTGAGAGACACCAACTAGTGAATAACAAAGGAAAAAAATAAAGTGAAATGCAAATGTGGATGGATTATCAAACAATAGTGATGAGTTTATAGAACAGATAGAAGGGGAACTTAGACATCATATCTATCACAGAGACGAAACAACCTGAAATGATTACTGATGCCATATTCTGAGCAGGATACCAGGTAATAAGGAAAGACATGGAAATAGTGCATGGGGAGAGGCTCTGCTAGTTAGAAATTAGTGGAGTTTTGAAGAGATGAATACAAACTGAAATGAGCCAATTGATTACGTAAAGGGGGGTACAATAAAACTAGGGGACAAAAAGTGGTTTGTGACAGTGATTTACAGAAACTTATCAAACAATAAGAGATAAAGACAGGAATATGAAGAGAAACTGCAATGGTGTATGTCTGAGCGGAAGCAGCAAGGACAGATCTTAGGGCAAAAGTGCAGTTATCAGTTATGGGTGATTTCAACCACAAAAAAACAGATTGGGAGAACTGAGACCCACATAGGGGACTGAAAAAATGGAATGCTATGTCGGCATGTTAAGGACACGACAAAGAGAGAGAGAGAGAGAGAGAGAGAGAGAGAGAGAGAGAGAGAGAGAGAGAGAGAGAGAGAGAGGAACAGAAACATCAAGATTAGATCTTGTATTGACCATAAGTAAGTCTGACATAGGTGAAATAAAATATGAGAGCCCCCTGTGTTCTAGTGACCATACTGAACTTCTTGATTTCTCGTGGAACTAAATATAGAAGGTAAAGAAGCAGGTGGAGAATGTGAGACACCATACTTCAGAAGAGGGAACTTTGAAGGGATGAGAGAATTCCTAAATGTAGTTATGTGGGAAACGGAGATGGAAAGAAAGACATCGAATGAGGCGATAGAGTACTAGCCGGGAGTGCTGTGAGGAAGAGAAATTCGTACGCAGAAGGGTGGAAATCTATAAAATGGTTCAACCAGAGATGCAGAAAGGAAAAATTTAGACCACAAGAACTTGGAAGATCTATAGAAAGTGAAAACAGAAGAGAGCAGATGGTCCAGAAATGAATATATGCAAAGGTGACGAGAGCAGCCGAGGAGTAATTTGAGAATGACATACAACAAAAGCAGTCTAACCCAAAACTATTTCACAGCCACATCAGGGAAAAGACGACAGTAAAAGATTAGATAATTCGACTTAAGAAGGACGTAGAACTCACAAGCAGTGACTAAGGAGTCTGTGAAGTGTTGAACAAAAGATTTAAAACTATACATAACAGGGGAATTGGTAAAAAAAAAGGCAATGAATAATCTGGATATATCAAAGGCAATGGGACCTGACATGGTGTCACCATGGATTCTTTGAAAAGGAGCAGAAGCACTATTTGAACTAATGACAAGTGTCCAGTGTCAGTGGACGCTGGATCTGGACAAAATACAAGATTGGTCAGATCAGTAGACAATTGAATTGAACCACAGCAAATGCGCCGTTATGAAGACTTGAGGAAGCGGCGAAGACCAGACATAATGTATAGACTCGGGGACAGAGACCTCAGAGTACAAGAAAAACTCATACCATTCATTAGAATTAAGTCATATATGAGATCTTGAAGTGATAATGTCAGAATATCTCATGTTCAAAGAGTACAGACATATTATCATCGCAACTGCATGGAAATGATCGGTTAGATAACTAGAACCTTCAGAACAAGAGAAGCCAAACCTGTGATGATACTCTTCGGGTCACTCATTCTCTGTTGGCTGGAATATTGTTGTATACTAACGGCTCCTTCAAGGCAGGCAAAATAACTGGGCCGGAAAATGTACAGAAAAACCTTAAGAGCTTGCATAAAAATCAGTCAAGTACGTAAAATGCTGGAAGCAATTTAAGTCCCTAGAACTGTGCTCCTTAGAACGCAGGCGAAAAAGATACATCATAATTTACACCTGGAAGATACTGGAGAGACTGATCCCAAACCTTCACTTCGAGATTACTGCTTATGAACACAAAATGCTTGGAAGACACTGAGAAAAATTCAATAAGTGTTAAGGGACCATAACTCTTCAACACACTCCTTCAGGAATAAGGGTGATTACCAGCAAACCCATAGATGTCTTAAGAGGGACCTCGACAGATTCATGGAAAGTTCCTGATTAGTCGGGTTGTGGTGCATATGTTAGACTACAGTCAGCGGGCACTAATAAAGCTTGATCGATCAGGCCAAGAACCAGGAGGCCTGGTCTGGGAATGGGCCATTGGAGTGATGACCTCCCGAAAGCGACTCCAGGAAGGTAGACACAAGAGGATCAGATCTGCAACTACAACTTGAACTTTACTCTTCATCGTCGTCGAATTAGGAGACATCTTTTGTTGAACGTTGAAAGCTCCGCCATTGTGAATTTTGAGGTTTTCGAAGCCATTCCGATTCTGGGAATGGCATCAATAACTTTGATGATAACTGGACACTCACATGCCAATTGTTCAAAAAATCTCGTTACTGTACACAAGTGTTCAAAATTTGAATCTGATAAGATGAGTGGTTTTCGAGTCACAGGCTAAAGAAAATCAAAAAGATGGAGGAAAGAAAAAGGAAAAAAATCAGGAAACCCCTTATATGTCCATTTTGTGGATATCTAATTGAAGACTGTTTGCTGGGATTTTGGAAAATTTAGGAGATTCATGTATCAACCACTTGATGTTCTCTAACATATTAATATGTTTATTGTTTTCTTAAACGCTTGAGTGAATTGATAATGTTTTTTTTTTCACTCTGCATGTGTTAAAAGTATGTAGGAATGTATGGAATTTGTAATAGAGAATGCTGAAGGACCTTTCAGCTACAATGCTCACAAATTTGACAGTTCATTCTAATGCTTTCCTTACCTAGATGGTAGTATGCACTAATGTGGCGTAGCTTTTAGTTGGCCATGCAGCTCTTAGCCATTTGGGAGACTCAAAAGTTTTTTGTGATTCTCTCATTAAATCTGGGAGAAAGTGAGCATCTCTTAAATATCAAAACTAAAACTAACTCTCTCTCTCTCTCTCTCTCTCTCTCTCTCTCTCTCTCTCTCTCTCTCTCTCTCTCTCTCTTTTTACACGGTTTGACAAGGTTAAGGATTCCTACTTTATTGAGAAGCTAAGAGCTGTTACCTACATTAGCTCATTTGATTTGTATTGTATGAAACATACAATAGGGAACAGGATGAAGTTGGAGCCAGGGCCAGCATTTTCATTTGATCAACTGACTTTATCTCGTTAAGATCATAATGTTGTACAAATATGTTCCAGACTTGAGTCATCTGGGGATAAAAGATCTCAGATGAAGTGATGTTCTGGTAAAGGGGTACAGAGGAAGCTGCTGCTTTCTCCCCTCTTGTGGTATAGAAGCGCTTCTCCTGTCCTCGAAGTGGAGCTAAATGTGGTACTTTGACAGTATTGGCCTCGTAAACAAAAAGGGCCCCCCAAAATCCCTCCTGTTTGAAATGACAGATCTATCCAGGATGGGTCCATGCGAGAGATAGACGTCTTGCTCTGTTCTTACTCTGTCAAGCCAGATGAGAGAGAGACGCACCCAGCCAAACTTGTGTTGTACCCGTCACCCGGGAGGACATACGGAGGTGTAGATGCCTTTTAAACTAATTTCATTTTACCCCTTTTTGGTTTACTAGCCAAAGGAGCAGTATTTTTTTTAAAAGTTTTTGAACGAGTGGTATTGATCAATAACACAGACAGCCAAGGGGGCCGAACCCATGCTTTGGCCCACTTCATGGTGACGAAACACATGGCGCTCTAGTCCACGGGACCACAAACTAAAAATACGCCCCCAAAGCGCTAGGTGTTGTACCCCCCATCCGAGGACATCGGGGGTGGGTGCCTCTGACATTCATTCTACTCCTTAGCTTGGCTGGGTGAGTCATTCTTGAGGATTGTGTGGTCCCGTGAACTAGAGCGTCGGTTTTTCGCTCACCTGAGGCACCAAAACAATGGGGTTTGACTCCTTTAGTCGCAGTGTTTTTTTGATTAATACCACTCCTTTGGGTACAATAATATATATATATATATACGTCATTTAATGAGCCGAATGTAATAAGTCAAACTCCCTTAAAATTAAACTTTCCCTACTGTTTTTTTTTTTTTTTTTCAGATTAACAGCTATTTTTTCATTGGCAATGATATAATGATCTTTAGTTTTGATTAAGCTAACTTCGAAACCTCACCTACCCCCCTAAAACTAACAATTTTTTAGCTAAATTATTTTAAATATTATTGGTCTACTTAAATATAATTAATATTATATTGAATCTATATATGTTTTTCGTTATGTTCAGATGATTTCTACAGATTTATAGAAAACAAATTTTTAAATTTGGCTTGACAAAATGAACCTTTCGGCTTAGTGGCTCTTCCCCACACACACAGATGGGGTCCACCTCTGGTGCAAATTGTTATTTAATAACAACAATAACATCGAATAGCCGGGATCGAAACCCCTGTTTTAGCACGCCTCATGGTGAGCGAAAATTCTACAAACCCCAACCCCCGGGACCACAATCCTACAAGTCCGCACCAGCAGGGCTAGGTGTTGTACTGTGGGCCGAAGACATACGATAGGGGGGTGCTCGATTTAAATTTTATTCCTTTCCCCTTTGGTGTACTACCGCAACAGTATATATAGTATTGTAACCACGAACGAGTGGTATTTAATCGTGAATTAGAGCATCGGGAATTTTTTATCCCATGAGGCGGACTAAACAACACATAACCCTTGTGTTGTCTTGGGCGGACAATGTGTCGTGGGTCGAGCCCTGCCTGTCCAGTTTGGTAATGTTTCAATACCACTTGTTTCGTGGTTTTATATATATATATATATATAAGGTATGGTCATAGTGTGTGTGTGTGTGTGTGTGTGCACGCGTGCGTGCGGGAAGGCTATTTGTATGTGGGGGAAAGCATCTGAGGTTTAGTTAAAAATAAAATTAAAAATCTAGGTTTAGTAGTTCGCCAACACTGTCTGATGGAGCATGGAGGTGAATTTTTGGTATTGGGATGTCTTAGGGTTTTTCAGACAGACTCTGAAAGGTGTGGTAACCCAACTTCCTGACGGCCACTGTTCAATACTAGATGAACATGAGCCCAACATTGGAAAAATCATAATCCCTGATGAAATTTTGGGTCTCATGTAACATCATCGAATCCACTTCATTTTTCCACGAAATCAAATATTTAATTAACCCGAACTGTATTTATATTATCGCGAATATTACACACCGTCTGAAAGCAGACTGGGTTTTCAGTAATAATAATGAATGTAGCCAAAAACGTAAAGAAATATTAAAATCACCAGTGTTATAAAGTTTTTTTTTCTGTGTAGGCAGAGTGTAAATAGTTAGAATGAAATGTAAACATTCGGAAACCTCTGTTTAACTTAGTTTTCTATTAAATTACTAATCATTATTAATAGTTGTGAGGACCGGAATGTCAAGATATGACGTAGAGAATATTGGTTCCAGATAAGTTTTCAAATTTTTTTTAATATACATTGTGTCCAGTGTCTATAATGTCTAGAAATTTCCCAATAACTAGTTTTCAAAGACAATATTTAATTTTTAGACGATATCAAGCAGCCTAAAAATTATATATATTTAGACCTTAAACTTATTTGGGCCCCCATATTATTATTATTATTATTTATGTTATCTAAATCACATAGAATAGACCAAATGAAAATGTTTTGAAGTATTTAAGTTACAGTTGTGAAAATGAGCCGTTAAGATTGCCAACTTGTCAACTACTTTCCCTTTTTTTTACACACACAGAAGTGCAGATATAAAATAAGATTTGTTGTTATATATTAATCAGAAAGTGATCAACTACAGGTTAATACCATTATTTTTGGAGCTTTGTTTTTTTGTTTTTTTTCTCTCTTACATCATCAGAAATTTGTCGGGCGCTTTCGGCTTTCATATGTCAACAATCCTCTACCTAGACCTAACTTTTCCTTTTGGGCCCCAGTCTTCGAAATTAATGGATCTCTTCCCTTTTACTGGCCTTTTTTGCTCTATCTACTCTTCAAAAAAAAACTGTCAATTTTGAATCACATTTCCAGCAACGAAAATGCTAAATACTATAGGAAAAAAATGCGTGTCGAAAAAAGCGACTAAAATGATAAAGTTATTCTTTTCGGGTCACCCTATTCGTGGGAGACGGCCAGTGTTATATAATAATAATAATAATAATAATAATAAACTAATGATAATGATAAAAGATAATAATAGGTCCTGCATGTGACACTGTGTCGTGCATGAGAGACTGGAATACACGTGAAGGACCACCACCCCCTCCCCGCATTTTTGGTAAGTAGAAAAAAAAATTATGGTATTAAGGCATTTTATATTGCCGCCTTAAATTATGTTCTTAGTTAAAAACATATTTATTATTGGGTAAATTTTTAATTTTCGAAAATTTGTGGTTTTGTTTATCATCGAGAAATTCCACCGATATCAGTTGGCGAAACTAACGACAATAAAAGGGTGTCACCATATAACTAAAGAACAAAATATTTGAAAGGTACAATGCTGGGATAAAAAATGACATAAGGTTTGAGGGAAAACATTTCTAGTACATATTGCTTTTTTTGTTATATCACAGATTATGAGAAAACTTTATCCCGCTCCTCAGAGCTGGGGGGGCCCCCAAGATAACAGGCATTATTCCTTTTGAAAACAAAACGCTGAATCGCTGGAATAGATACCTAGCTGGATCCCTAGTTACCTTGATAGTCTTTGCCTAGTTCTTTCTCCATGGGTAAAGGGCCCAGAGCCTATGGGAACAAAAATAATGATGGGCAAGTTCACCATATTTTCTAGACTTCTGGACTCCCTGAAGGTGGCAGCTGTCCCTCCTTCCTCCCTGGTGTATTTGAGATAGGTATCAGCCAAGGTAGATGCACATGTGTAGTCCCACACCACCCCCGCCGTCTGTCCAGGCTTGAAGGTGATACAATCTGAACATTTTTTTGGGTGCCATCGGATCTGCATAGTTGGGGTGGCTTCCTCATTGCTTGGCATCCGGCTGTTGTGACCTCAGCTTCATAATGTTATTAATATCTTCATTCCTAGCAATCTTCCCTCGGATCTCGGCACGCAAGACCGTGGGACCGAGTCGGTCTGTTTCTTACATTTGTTTTCGGCGGAATAGGGGGGGCAGGTCGAAGGGGAACACCAGTGAGGATGGGGTAGTGTGCCAAGGCTGGAGTTGGAAAAAGCCAACAGAAAGTCCCCTCATGATGACCTCTCACTGTCAGAGCGCGGGGTTTTATCCGTCCCTACACACTCTGAAGCATTGTTGAGGCTATATTCTCCACCAATGGGCCATCCCTTTTGGCTAGTTGTTGATGAGGAGGGGGTTCGGTCACTTTCAGAGCCCTTTAGATTATCCCAGATCATGCCTCCGTCAACGAACTTTGATCATGGACTCCAATCTTGTCCCTAAGATATCCAGGAAGAATCGCTCCCAACAAGTCTACGGGATGCAACACATGAGAACAGGAAAGCAGGTAGAGAAACCTGAGATGACTTGTGACACCAATGCCTCCTAGTCTGACTGGAAGTGTAGCTTGGTCCCACTGCCCATCTTCTAGAGAAAAAGTTGAGTACTTTTGTAAAAATATGCCTCAAGATACTGTCGTATTCGTGCAGTAGGGGGTTATCATATGAAAGTGCACATCTTAGGAAATATGTTAACCTGGACAGACTCAAGAACTTTGTGAGAAGGTACTATATTTTACTATATTTAAATAGAACATAAATGTGCATGTTGAAAACTATACTAAACATATAGATTAAATAAAGTCTATGTAATATACAAAGGCGTGCCCAACAGCAGTGAAGAAAACAGACTAGTGCAGAAAAGCCTTTTGTAGAGTTTTGTTAAGTTATAACTTTAAGCTCTAAACAAAGCAAACATCGTCACACCGAGAACTTGCTCACACAAGTGTCTTTATCGTGGATAATATTTTTCCCCTTTAAACAGATTATGTGCATGAACATTGTGATGCCGCTCTTTTTTAAATAACATATAAATTATGGGACATTTATATAGAGATTTTAGGTAGACTAGATTACATTCTGGGCTTTGGGATCTCGTTGAACCTACAGTTCCTCCGACATGGGTGTCTACATGGGTGTTTTAAGGGGTGTCACAAAGACCTCAATATCATTTCAGGTGAAATTTTTAATGATAGAAAAGGGAAAAAAGTGCTGTTTTTAGTCTTATATTTTTTGTAATTATTTAGGACCGAAATTTTAAAAAGTCTTTATTTCTGTGAATGTGTGAATTGTATTTTTAATGGATATTCGTCTTTAAATAAGAATATAGATTGCTCGGATCAAGAGCCAGTGATGGGCTGTTTGATCCAACTAATATTTCTCATTTCCCCAAGCGCTGTTTAACCTTAGGGGTTAGCGCTTCCTCATGAGTGTAATAATAATAAAAACAAGACTAAATACCTTTGAATCCCTCTCAGTAAATCCTTCCTAGCATAGCAACCTAACTTATGTTCAATGTTTCTGTACTTCCGAATTAAAAGTCTTTCAGTAGCACACACCAACACACATGGGTAATCGTTCCTAAGAATGAAAAGATGGAAGTAGCGACGGAAGTGTCAGTTTGCTTTCATTCCCCACACTTCATATCACTTAATTCATACATATGCAATATATGTATACGTCTTCACGAATACAACTGCTACATATAGGGGATCATCACTCTCGTGAGCCTGGTTCCAGACCAAGCCTCTTAAAATGGATAGGACATATTACTGGACGATAAACTATGAAAAACCGCACAAGACTGAAAAGTATACTGAATGCAAGTAGTTGTGCATAAAATTTATCTACTATCTTAAATATTCCAGTAACAGAAAGGCAAAACAAGAGTGCTAAACAATACTTTTTTTTTTTTTTACACTCTTGACAAGAGGGTAGCATCTTCCTGGATTTTTTGTTAAATACAGACCTATTTACTATCTTGCGCTGTCTTTTGCTGAGGAAATATATATAGTGTATATAGCACACGGCAGTTTGTTGACGGTGGAGGCAGTAAGATTGTGTGCTGTGTTGGCAGTTAAATTGTGAACACTAATGGGCTCTGAACCCCCAGAGTCCAGAGGGTGGGATCTTGTCAGTCTGTGAATATTTGCTTGTTTACTTTTTGGTAGCAGCTTCTGTTGAACTGAGTGGTGGGTAGTTGACAATTTGGCTTTTTTAACTGCTAAATGATGGTATTGGCTGTCGGTTGACGGACTGGGTGGAGCTGACAAGTTTGCGATATGGAACCTTTGTTATGAGGATGAGGGTTATAATGAGGATAGAACCTGCAATTATGAGGATGAGGGTGGTAGTTGTCAGATGAGAAGGGTGGTAATAACTCTATGAGAATTATGGTAGCTCTTATTATGAGAATGGTGGTAGCTGATTCATGAGGATGGTGGCAGCAGCCACCAAAAGAATTCTGATAAGTTAATGTTGAAAGCAACAGGATAGTCAGAGGTTAATGTGAATCATCAACCTCATTTAATGAGGATGTAGCCATCATGTTACCATCACCACTGATACAAACGTGGCGGCGACTGCCAGAGATAGAGTAAGCGATATAATTATCAAAGCGATGTTGGCTGTCTTTAGTTCAAGGACTGACATTATCTGTACGAGTGAAAGTCTGTAGCTGACGTTACCAGGGCAATAGGATCTGCTACCATCTGCATGACACAAGGGTGTCAGCCCTGGCTAGTATAGGGGGAAATGTCACTTTGTTACTCATATGAAAGTATATATATTCAATGAGATTATTATCTCAGTGTATATACACTGCGAGCTCAGTTTTATCCGTATTTTAGGGATAAGAGAGTCTCTCGCATGTGGATTACAACTAAGACGCAACATTAATGATCGGCACGTTGATGTGATCTTCTAACTGCTATTCTAGCAGGGTTTGTGGTTGCTAAACACATCACGCTTTAAAACCGGATTACTCATTCAAAGAATAGTCTAGGAAATTATAAAACAATGAAGTGTAAAAGTATCCTATCTTTACTTGATATACATCTTGTACAAAACATGAAGTTTTCCATGAGGGAAAAAATTGTGGGAAAAAGAAAAGGGAGGTGTTAAGGTCATGACCAGTGTTTGAGGCAAGAACAGTGTAGTCATACTCAAGAACACATCTCAGTATATGCAGTAGTACACCAACGCACACTAGAAACATATCTAAGTCCTCCACAAGATCAGTGTTATTTAGATACAAATATGCACCAAAAAAGTTAAAATTTCACACAAGAATAATGATATGCATACTTAACTAGCATACATAAAACCTATATCCACGCAAAACTTTGCAAACTCGGCCAGTACTCAGAAACTACTTCCAACATTAGATAAATAGTATGAGTTGTGTTCGTATGCGTTTGTTTTATGGAGATGACAGCATAGCTTAGTATCCTAACAGTCTAGCGACAGAAGGTCGACTGTCACTTTGGCGGTAACTCAGCTCCATCTTCTAGGAAGCCTTCCACAGCTCTCCTCCAGAGTTGCCCGTGGCTAACAACATGTGTCCTCTCCCTCAGTCAAATGTGTCCAACCCTTACGAATTCTTCGCCTCAGACGTTCTTAGCTCTTTGACTTCTTTTATTCTCACTATTTCATCCTCTTCCAGTTCGCATGTTTCTCCACCCACACAGCTTTTCCAGCTGGGCCTCCAACTCTTCCTCCTAAACCTCACTCAAAATTTCACCAGTCAACAAAACTTCCTGCCAACCTGATGTTTCTTCATGCTTAACTCTCCCTACCATCACTGCATCTGTGACAGTTGTGAAAATCCAACTGCCAGCACATCTTTCCACTACTCCCTCTGTTCCCACCCATTATGTGTTTGGTTACAAGAATCAGAATTACGTTACCCAGGTGGACTCCCTATCTCTGTCTATGTTGTATTACAATCACTCTATTCTTTTTTATCCGACGAGATGTATAATATAAACCCACTTCTTGTGCGCAATGATATTCCTTATTCTCGGCTTTCAGTTCGTACTCCGCTTCATTATACTCCAACCCGTGTCTATTTAGACACTGCTCTTTGTATCTTTCCTCTTCAAGCCTCTTATTTATCTCTCGCATCCAATTTCTGATTCCTTCCTTACCTACACCACTATTTTCATTAGGTGATTTTAATGCTCATAATTTTTTCTGCTAAGAGTATCACTGTGACTCGTGAGGACCAGTTAGAGGCTTTCCTCGCCTCTATACATCACTAGTGAGACCTCATTTGGATTATGCAGCTCAGTTTTGGTCTCCTTACTACAGGATGGATATAGATTCATTGGAGAACATACAAAGAAGAATGACTAAAATGATTTACAGTATAAGAAATCCCCGTATGAAGATAGACTTAGAGCATTGAATCTCCACTCTCTGGAGAGACGTAGAATGAGGAGATATCATCGAGGTGTACAAGTGGATGATGGCATAAACAAAGGAGATATTAATAAAATACTGAGGATATCGAACCAAGTAAGAACGAGAAATAACGGATTTAAATTGGATAAATTTAGATTTAGAAAGGACATAGGCAAGTACTGGTTTTCGAACAGAGTTGTAGATGCGTGGAACAATCTTCCGAGTAGGGTGATAGAGGCTAGGACCTTGGGTGGCTTTAAAAGGTGGACAAATATATGAGTGGAGGGCTGGGTTTGATTAGTGTCGTGAGTACAGGGTAAATTCTTAGGTAGTGGTGGTTTTGATAAGGACCTGCCTTGTATGGGCCAGTAGGCCTTCTGCAGTGTTCCTCCATTCTTATGTTCTTATGTTCTTATATCTTGAACTGCAGTACTCTTACACATTTATAAAGAATGCATTCGTACTCTCTCTTGTATAGATTTCTCTATACGTTCTTACGCCCCAATATATAGCACAGGATTTGGTCAGTAGTAAATGATCTTCATCACAATGATAATTTCCATCTTCACCTTACCTGTTATTCTTATACCCACCTTACTGCTTCCAATTGGCTTTGGTCTGGCAGATTCGGCATTTATTCGGTCCTACCTCTTTTCCTGGTTTTCTCCTGTTTCATCCTCTACAAACGAGTTGTTGCACCTCACTGTCACTTCTCAATGCAGCATCAACTACAGTCCCGAATTTATAGTAAACATTGTCGAAATGTGTACCTGATAGTCTTCAAACTGCGCTCATGCTATGACTTTGAAACGTGCTGCAAGGAGCCGCTGCCCTTACAACATAATTGCAGACTTGTTGCTATTTTTAAATAAGTTAGAGACAATTTAAAAGATAGTGTTATATAGGTGACAAAACATACTTATTGGCGAGCTAACGTGTCCACTGTCACAACCACAACCTCTATGTGAGCAATCTGGAAATGGGTAAAAAGATGACTGGCAAGTACTCTCCGGATTCTGTGCCTATTCTTACAGTTGCTGTCGATTGGATTGCAGACCCTGTTGAAGTTGCCACAACAATTAGCCATCGCTTCCCTTCCTTATCACATTCCCTCATTCCGATCCTGGGTGGTGCTCGATTCCTCTGCATTTTACTGCTTACTTTGAAGAATCTTATGTTCTTATGTTATAACCTGCCCCTTTACATTTCACGGACTCGCATCAACAATATCCGTGTTCCAACCGACAGCACCTGTTCCTGATATCCTGGTCCATATTATAACTCTTGTCGTTCTCTTACATCTTTTCAATCATATTTGGTTCCAAGAGATTCTCCCTCTTCGTAAATCAGGTACTGCGAACCATGGTACCTCTCACTACAGAACCATCGTTCTCGCTATTGCAGTTCGTAAGTTACTGGAGCACTTGGTTAACAAACGTTTAATATGGTACTAAGAAACCCGAAATTCTTTTCCCCCTCATCTAACTGTTTTTTGTATGGACAGTAATACCATTGAACACTTAATTCGCTGAGATATGATGGTTCGCAATGCCATCGCTGATGATCACTTAATTATTGCAGTCTTTTTTATATCTCGAAAATGCTTGACACTACCTGGCGTTGCAACATGTTATAGCCCTGGCCCGTTCTTGGACCTCTGCAGCAATTTTCCAACTTTTTCCTGAAGACTTCCTATCAGGTTCGGGTAAATAATAGCACTCTCTCCCCTTTCATCTTTTTCACGACATTGTCCAGGCTATGCTAATAGCACTACCCTCTTCTTCCTTACTATTAATGATATTGGCCCTGTTCGCCCTTCCAGTGTTTGGTTATCTCTATATGTTGACGATTTTACTGTTCCTTATGCAGGCGTCGTCTCTCAGCTTGAAGTGGCCTATCTCCAGTAAGCTATTAATTACGCTTCCAATTGGGCCACCCTTCATAAATTTAATTAAGTTTTCTCTTGCTAAAACACACCAGATAACTTTCCTAGACGGTTTCCTGAACAAGATACGGTCAATATTCTCACACTTTTTTTTGATGTCGATGTCCTGGTAGCTTCGTATAGCCTCTCTAAAAGCTGCTTGTTATAGCTACCTGAACGTCTAGCCCATTTTCTCCGGGGAGCTGAGAGAAAACCTTCATTTTATTCAGCCCCTAACTAAACTAGACAACAGAGAGAAATTATATTCAGCCTCCCTGCTACTCTTCCTATTTTTGATCCCATTCATCATTAAGAGTTACATTTTAGTCTCTGGACTTTTTGATCTTGCCCAGTCGAGCACCTGCGTAAGGAGGGGCCCGAACCCCGTGTTTACACGATCAACGCTATGAGCATTGTCTCCATTATTTATAGAATGCTAACGTCGCCCCCGTTTATTGCCTCTTTCTTCTCCGTAATTACTGTCTAATGCCTCCCTTAATTTACCTCCCCCATACCCCACCCTGCATCTTTCTATTCCCCCTCCTTAAGAAGTTTCGACAATTTATGTTTGCTCCTTCCCCTTCTATGTGCAAGAACCAACTTTTCTCCTTCAGCCATACACTTCTCTTTTCTTAAAACTTCCAGTCTCATTCTTATGTTGTAGCAGTAAACACTGATTGTTCTAAATATCTCGATGGTGTTGGGTATGCAGCGTATTTTCAGAAAGAGTAATCCAAGGTTATTTATTTGAATCATTCATTATTTTCACAGCAGTTATATACAGTTCTCACACTGCGACCATGTCCGCATCGTTCTTCGTAGCTGTTGGATACACGTACATGTCGTTACGAGCTATCCAGAAATTCGAATCCCCTATTCCATCGTCGTTTGCATACAAATTTGG